>OZ026613.1:95518384-95606427 GCA_964020975.1 Hermodice carunculata | reverse complement strand
GGCAATCAATATGCATTTCTATTATGATGTTATCCCGTTACTGAAGAGTAACCAATAGTGAATAGCATTGTGTTGTAGGGCGGCAACGCACTGCAGACATGTCACAATGCACTGTTACCCCCCCCCCTCCCGACTGTGTGAATGTTTCTGCGACTGAAATGTTTTTTTGTTTGTTTGTTTGTTTTTGTTTTTGTTTTTAATAGGAGGCTGCCATCTGCCATGTGCGTCTATACAATATTTTTTTTAATATGGCAGCAGGTGGCGCACCAGTCTATGGGCCATTTGGATCTCTCATCGGACCCTTGGAATATGATACTTTTGTAGTCATACGCCACAGAGAACACGACTGTGTGATAATTAACATAACCAGTGAACTTGGTTTCAACCTCTATCATTTATTAGACTTGGGCATAGGTAGTAATGCTGTAGCTTTCACAGGCCCACAGGGATACAAGAACTCGACAAACGAGTTACTCATGCCCAGCTACTCCTAATGCTTTATGGATGATGAAAATGGTGGGACGTGGATAAGGTAGTAATTGGCCTAAATAGCCCCTACAGCCATTTTGGCCATGTGCCTCAAAATGCGGGAGTTCAATTCTTAATTGACATCTGAACAGTCAATGTAAAATGTGGAATCAGTTCCGAATTTGGAATTCGAAATTAACCATTGACAGATGGTACTGCAATAATAGATTGCCGTTTCATAGATAACCATGATGATATCCAATAAATAGTTGCATGCAAGTTGAAAATATCATTTCTTTTGTTTATGTCTTCTTATGAGATGCTTGTTTTGGTTAACATAATTTGATTGCAATAGAAAAAGCCCATGCGTCATGACTTTTAATCACGATTAGTCCCGTAACTTCATACCAAATCAACATAAAAATGCTTACTGTGATTGTAATTTAATTCACTGTATTTTATAGGGCTATGTAACATTTTATAATGTGGATCACTATGGGCATGTAGATGTAGGCCAAAATCCATGAAGGCGATGTAGGAGGTATGCTCTTCCGGTTCCTTTATCCAAATTATTTTCACATTTTGCGGAATGATGCACAGGATGAACACCAATGAATGCATGTAACTCGGTCGGACAGGGAAAGATGAAACCAGCAAATTGGGGGGGGGGGGGGATTTATAGGTGTTTTATCATCATCATCATCATCATCATCATCATCATCATCATCATCATCATCATCATCATCATCATCATTTTCTGTAAGTTGTGTTATCATGATAGAACAGGGATTTATACCTCAAGTTTGTGCGTTGCGGCCATATCCTGCACTGGTGGTACTACCGGCAGCACGTAGGTCTACAACGCATTCAGTCTTCTCCCTCATGTGTTGTAGGGGCTGCCAGTGCAGGGTACGGCCGCAACGCACCCACCTTCGGTATTATTCCCTTAATTCTTTTATGTTTACATGGTTGTCGAGGCCTATTAGCCAATCGGAATGCTACTTCGTAGATCGTTACCTTTATACCTGGAAAGAAGAAAACTGATGGCACACTGTCAAGTGGATGCATTATGCCAGAACTGTTTGCTGACTTGGACAACATGTCCTAATTTTTGGTGAATAATAAAAAACCAAACCGTTTCAAGTCCCTTAGTGACTGAGAAGTTGACGACCTTGCCAATAGTTATACAGAAAAGTCAACTGACAGACAGACAGGTTGGGTTGTGAAAATGTTTCGACGAATTTAAAATGTAATGTCACAGAATACATGTAGATTATTAGTTAAATACAAAACTGATAATAAAAATAAATCGGCAATGAAAACACACTCCGCCGAAATGCATTCAATGTAAATGAAACTGTGTGTGTACATATGTAACCTTGAATAAAAGCTTCTTTGCATTCTGTATATTCTCAGTAATTACTGTCTTCTTTAGGTCCTTCAATTTTTTTCTAGTATGGCTATAATTCTTGAAAGTTGGAAGGACGTAACATTTGAAACACTCCCAATCCGTCAGCTGACAGATGTACTTCGCCATTTTATTTATTTATTTATTTATTTATTTATTTATTTATTTATTTATTTATTTATTTATTTATTTATTTATTTATTTATTTATTTATTTATTTATTTATTTTATTTTATTTTTTTTTTATCATTATTTTTATTTTTTAAGCCTAAAGAAAAAAAAAGATGCCAGTGACTACTCTAGAGCATCACTAGTTATTTTCCGGGTATCATGGAGTAGAAGTCTCACCTCTCCACTGTTCAAAAGAAACATGAACATTACAAGTGGTGTTGCACTCCAACAGACAAACCATGTTTCTGTTGGTATAAATATATTTATTGGATTAACTTCCATACATATTTTGCACAAATTATTCTCAATTGGGAAAAAGGGCATTGCCCTATGTGAATCCCTCTTGCAAGGAAAGGGCAGAGCACAGGACTGACTAAACACATGAGTACGAGTGGAGAAGACGCCAATAAGGACGAGACAGATAGAGGGGCATTTATAACCGTGCAGAATCTTTCCAGATTATAATATGGATTTGAACAATCACATAAGTGAGATGAAGCCTGAAAATTGAACCTGAGATAAGAGAGCAAAATTATTTAGCCAATACCAGTAGGTTTAAAACGATTTGTAGCAGATATATATTCGTGCACTGCAGTAAAAATATTACAATTGTGTGTAAAAGAACATTGTGTTGAACCATACAACAATGTTCTAAGAGTGAAAGGAGGAAGAGAAATTATTTTATTATGAAGTGTTGATCGTGAGTTTCTGTATTTCGGACAGAGAAAAAAGTAAGGAAATGTATCTTCGATGTGTGAGCCACATGTGCAAGCAGGTGATTCTTTGACCCCAATTTTAAATAGGTGAGAATTAAGCGGACTAGCTCCCAGACGGAGACGCGTATGTTGAATAGCAGTACACCTATTTCCAAAGTTAAACAACTCAGGGAAATCAGTTGACCGAGGTACTGATTAAAAAATTTTACGTTTAAATACTTGGGCAGAAGGCGAATTGCGAATTTCAATTGGGAGCTGGTTCCACAGTCTAACAGTCGACGGGAAGAAAGAGTTGTCTAGCAAGTCGGTGCAAGCCTGAAAATGGCCAAGATTGAAAGGGCGGCGCGTATTGAAAGAAGGCACATCATTATAAGTAACTACAGAACATAAGGGTTCGGGCACAAGCTTGTTCACGATCTTATACATTAGAATTAACTTAGCTGTCTCTCTCGGTAGAGACAATAATTGCCAGCCAAGTTCTTCGTATAATTTGTCTATGCTGGTACCGTGCATTGCGCCGGTCACAATGCGAGCGGCATCAATTTGAACGCTTTCGAGTCTTTTAGCATTAGATTCAGTACAGCCACTCCACACTCCACATGTTTCTGTTGCAATATTAAAGCAAATAAAGCGTAATGGCCGAATTAAATCTTAACACAAAGAACTCATATCACCTGCCAATATGGAAAAGTTACACAGCAGTGGTGTCTTGTCAAACAAAAAGCCAAAGCACTTACAAAATAGGGTATATTTTGAAACAGCCTAACATTTTGGCGCACGAGGATGTGAGGTTCTCCGCAAGCTTAAAAAGGATAGTTTTGCAGTTGCAAAAGCTTCATTTGGCGTGGAATATTATGTATGCCACATACAAAGAGAAAACCACTCTGGAATAGATAATAAAGAGGGACAAAAAGGCAATCATGAGTGCTCAACCAGGAGACCCTCCATGTGCTGTTTACAGCTATAAATTGTATATATCAAAACGTAATGATAATCGTGAAGCGTTGTTCCATAGGCCTTTCAAAACCTGTTTCAGAAAATGACAAGACGTGGTTTTTTTAATGCACTGCTATCACACATATTACTGGTCACCGATCTACTGACAGTCTGAAACATTAAAAAATTGGGTCTTCAGAACAACAGAAGAAAACAGCATCTGAAATCCTGCACAAATACAGTGATACCATGATGCCAATGTCTCTAAATACACACGAGCCAGCAAATTATTCAGGGATCAATAGCATTCAAAGGTAACCATGTAGACTTATCAATGGTTCATCACGTGTGATAAATTCACTTGCATCTGCAAACATTTCAGCAAGGTCTAATTTTGTGAAATCCCTCTTTTCTGGTGTAAACTTCAGCAACTGCAACTTTAATACAAACTTAAACGCACCAGATTTACAAAATTAGACCGTTATCTGGGCGTGCTCACAAATTTATGCATGATGTATATTTAATGCTATATGCTTGACTTCAACATTTCAATAGACATTGAAGAAAATGAACTTACAACATTATTATTATTATTATTATTATTATTATTATTATTATTAATATTATTATTATTATTATTATTATTATTATTATTATTATTATTATTATTATTATTATTATTATTATTATTATCATTATCCACATCTGAGATGAAAATGTCACAGTCTTTTTGCACAATAACTTGTTGTAGTTAATTGCTGCTGCTTTTATCATTAAAATGTTTATAAAGGAATGCGGGTTTCATTTTCTTCTCATTCCATTAGGTGATTTAAGATAATTTATTATTCTATACTTTGCTCATACTCATGCTGCAACTCTTTTCTCATTTTGTTAGGTTATTTAATGTTACCTGGTGCATCAAATTTGTCGTATCTAGATCTGGATCAACCCTGCATCTGAAGAATGAATGACCCCTTCACACTGGTGAAATGCTATGGCCAGCTGTAGTAGATTCTTACAGAATATGGGATCATAATGCGTCAAAGCAGCGGAAATGTTGGATCCATTCCACCAATATTTTGAATGTTGAATGTCCCAATCAACCCTCCATAAGTGTAATCATAGTATGATCTCCAGTGCTCAGATGTGCCGCGTAGATGTTTGTAGTTTTTTGCTGTGAAACGACATTTCACAATATCCATGCACCGTTCATAACGAAGGAGCGTGACTTAGCCATGTTAGACAAGGTCAGTGTGGAGGCTGTGAAACGCACTGAAAATGGGTAAATTTGAGAGTGAACTTCACTGGAACATAAAAGAAAAGACTTTTATACTCCCCATCGAGTCATTGTGGGGAGTATTAAAGTCTATAATAAACTTTCCTCCAGCATGCAGGTTGATACTTGTTGAGCTACTCAAGCGCATTGGTAATCAAAATTAGACCATCGCATAAGGCCCTCATTTACAAAGCGGTCGCTGCACAGTCTGCGACCAAAATGCCTGTCGCTGACAATGCTAAAAGTAAGCCAGTGCCATACATTTTAGTCGCAGTGGTGCAGCGATGATTTCGAGAATAGAGCCGAAAGTTTAAATCCGTCCGTATTGACGTCACGCCGTAGAAACCACATTCAAGTTTCACAAGTTGGGTTTCAATGGGTAGAGCACATACATCTGTCAACATTCACTTTTGATGTCATATTTTTGTGACAATGTGCATTGCGTCGCATTAGTACTGCGACACGTTGGTGGTTACTGTAAGGTCTCCGAACACTGTAAATATGATTGTTCCATTGCCATTCCACTTCGTATTTACTGTTCAAATTTATATGACCCGGTGTAAGCGGTACATTTACTAAGTGACCTTATCAAATTGAAATTCATCACCTTTTCAACTATCATACCGAGACTGTCTACGTAAAAGATTAAGACTAATTCAAAACTAATTTATGTTTGCCCTTATTGTACAATCATAGTTGTAAGTCATACATTTCTGCTACTGTTACAGAGTTGTCTAATTTCTGATTTACATCCGGAGATAACTGCGCTTTTCTCCCATCAACAGTGCGCTAAGCATATTTTAAGCTATTTTTGCATTTTGTCTCTCCTTTTGTCTGTGTTGTATACTTCTTCACACCACCCATAGACTCTGCTAGTATGGTTGGATGTGCAAAATATCACATTTCTCACAAGTAATTGTATTTTTGCCATATTTACTTTTCCTTGGTCCACCTGACAAAACCAAATATGTTCCTACTCCTCATTGGCTCTTGTACACAGAAACACACTTTTTTCCTGTGTAAAACACATTATATTATTCCTTTACACGCTCTTCCTGTCTTCAATCGACGTCAACGCGAAGCCCGGTCCCACGCGTAACTCAAACAACCACATGAAGTTCTTTCATTCTAACGTTCGCAGCATACGAAGTACCGGTAAACTTGACGAAATTCATCTTTTAGCCCAATCAGGTAACTTAAACATTATTGGTTTATCTAAAACCTGGTTAGATGAACATTACCCTGATCAGCTCCTTCTGATCGATGGCTTCCAACCTCTGTATCGTGCAGACCGCACAACAGGATGAGGCGGCGGGGTTCTTACGTTTATTCACTCTTCTCTACTGTGCATAAGACGCCCGAGTCTTATCAGCATAGATTGCGAATGTGTCTGGGTTGAAATTTCGACCCAGCGAGGGAAAGTATTGTTTAATGACTACTTTCGTCCACCTGGCTAGTCTGCAGAAATCCGTGACGCATTTCTCGGGTCTTTGGCATCTTCCATTGCCTCGGCCATTGAATGCAACCCTCACATTTTAATCGTAACTGGCGATTTCAAAGGCAGGTGCTCTGATTGGAACTCCCAAAATGAGGACATCGATCTAGGTTTTTCTCTGGTTAACCTTGCGAATCAGTACAATCTCTTTCAGCTTATAGATGAAGCAACTATAACAAGTGAATACTCGAATTTTTTATTAGACAATATCATTTATGATTCTCCAGGTTTTGTTCTGGACTCGGGAGCCCTTGCCGCAATCTCAAATTCTGACCACTGTGTATTTTTTTTTTTTTTTTTTTTTTTTTTTTTTTTTTTTTGGTTTTTCTCCCTTTCCCTTCATAAGGACATGCCTTTCGAAAGATCAGTATGGAACCTCAATAAAGCTAGTTTTTGTGACCTCTATGCTGCCGTATCTACAACCCCTTGGAAAATTGCTCATGATGCCTTTAACTCAATTGATGATGCTATATCACACTGGTCTAATCTCTATTTATCTCTGCCAAGGACTTAATCCTCTTTAAGAAAGCAACCATTCGTCCTAAGGACAAACTTTGGATAGCTGCAGACATTAAACACATATTCGACGTCGTACTCCTGCATGGAAACGCTTCAAGAAAGCATCCAACAGATCCCGCCCCCATAATTACAACCTTTATGTTAAGATTGGCAGATTGTACTAAATCTAAAAAAAAAGTAAAAAATTCGCCACAAGGTTGCAACCATAATAAGAAAATAAGTCTCCTCTTACTTTTCTAATAGAAGTTTCGACTTGATGAAAACGACATTAATCCCAAACAGTGGTGGGGTTTGTCCAAGGATGCAAAATTCACCAAGATATACCCCCAATCATTGCACGATAACAAAGATCGTATCATATATTACGGAAAAAGGTGAAATTTGTAACTCATACTTTGATACCCAGTGCAAACACATCCTGATGTTGATGCCCAAACTCTGCCCGATTTCACGTTCCGAACTGAGGCATGTTTACACAATATTACCGTTAACGAAGACAGTATTAAGAAAATTCAATTTCCCTGAGACTATCATCTGCATCAGGCCCACATAAGATAGAGAATATCCTACTTAAGAACATAGCAGATTCTATTTGTAAACCGCTTACAAAAATCTTTCAATTTTCTCTTAGTCTGTCCCTCTTTCCTAATTTTAGCAACAGGTCCAACTTAGGGCCTGTCTTTAAAAAGGCCAACAGACAGATTAAAGACAATTATCTTCCTACTCCATTGCTCTATAATGTTTCAAAGGTGTTTGAACGCCTGGTAGTTAATGCAATCTGTGAATATTTGACACAAAATAACCGACTCACATCCCAAAATTCTGGCTTTAGGGCCATTGACGTTCTGTCAATCAGCTTGAGTACATCCTTCACAATATCTACAATGGCGTAGAACAGTCCGAAGAAGCCAGAATGGTGTTTCTAGATGTGTCCAAGGCGTTTGATAAGGTTTGGCAACCTAGCCTCCTTTCTAAACTGCAGACAACTCGGCATCTCTGGTAATCGTGTAGTATGTATCATGGATGCATATTTATCTCGCGTATTGTTTCCAGTGAGTGATTATTCATGGCCAATCCTCATCATAGCTACTTATAGAAATTGTGTCTCTGGGTTCCATATGGGGCCCACTTCTCTTTTTGGTCTATATTGATTACCTTGACAATATCACATTGATGTCAGACTTTTTGCTGATGACACCAGTCTAATTGAAATTGTTATTAACCCCGTCGAGTCTTCTAATCATCTGAACAATAATCTCTACATTTTAGACAACTTGGGAAAGTTGTGGCGTGTTATCTTTAACGCTTTAAAGTCTGTTTCTGTCATATTTTTAACCAAACTTGTCAAACCCCAGCATGCACCCGTTTGTCTTTGAGACTCTAAAATATCTGCAGCAGACTCACACTCTCATCTTTGTACTCTCAATAACAATTTATCCAGGCGTGCCCACATTACTCACATTACCACGGTGACCAAAGACAGCCAGCGAATTGCCCTTCTGCGTCCATTCAAATATAAACAGTCTTGCAAAGCTCTGATTAACTTTAATTAACTATGTTTCGATCAATTCTTGAAAATGGTTGTGTGCTATTTGACAACCGTGGTTACGGTTTTCTGATCTTATTAAATCCATAAATTTTAAGGTGCCAATATATGTACAGGTGCATTAAGGCACACATCACATGCCTATATCTTATGTGAACTTGGTTGGACAACACTAGCCAGCAGAAGGAAGTACTTTAAGTTACTAACACACCAGCTCCATACATCCCATTAATTCCAAAACTAATCGCTTAGACACATCCTTCCTTCATGACACTATTAAGCTTTGGAAAAAAAATTCTTCGGATATAAGAGACAAGTATTCAAATCCGAACTGAAAGCAACTCTACAAACATTGGATAATGTTCCTGTTTACTATGCCCACGGACACACATTTGACAACATTTGTCATGCCCAGCCACCGTCTAGGATTCTAGAGACGTAACTTTGATCTTTTTACAGTCAACATCATCCCATAGCCTACATGTTCTTGTACCTACCGCGCTGAAGATCTACAACACATTCTGTCCTTTTGTCCAAAGTATTCAATTCACAGAATTTAACTTCTCCACTCCAGCATCCCTGCTATTGCCCCCGGCGTCCATCCGGATCTGATTATACACAGAGCGAGTAACAAACAGACTAGCTCACTTTCTTCTCTCTAGTAGCAACAAATTGTCCAGTCCTTTCAGCATACAAATGTGTGATGCCTTCCACAAATGCACCGTAGACACATGACGCTTATTGTAGTTCTGTTATGCATGAGCAGTCATTTCCCTTTAGTTAGTCGCTGATTTACATTAACGTATTTTTCAAGTGTCCTTTGTGGATTTTCTACCTCTATTCCGTACTTTTGTGAACAGGAACCACATAATACATTCTACCTGCTGTGAACTATTTCGCTTTGTTTTGCATTTTGTGACTATAACTATTGATTTTTGTATATGTGGTACATATCTGAAAAAGGTGTACAGCTTCTTGGATAATTTGCTAACTTTAAGTCTGTTTTATCATTTTTTTTATCATACATTATTTTGTGTGTCACTCCATGTTCTGGAGAACCCCGCGATTAGTGACATCTCAATGCACTATAAGTTGTTTGGTAACTTTACTGCTCGTAATACAAATGAATGTTAAGCGGATTCATCAAGAGCTGGACAATGCAAGTTGCAATTTTGCTTCTCTAATTTTACACAAGTGAGAAACAGCGTTAGCTACCCTGGTAGAAAGTGTAGATGTTTATTTAGCAGTTGTGACCAAAACGTTTATAATATGACAAATGATGCTACTACTTGCGTAATTTCATCTAGTTTATTTCTCTGTGAACATGTTCAGAAAAAAATACATTTACGGTGGCTCTGTACATTGACACGAGAGCCATCTGCGTACTGTCCTTGCTCATACAAATATTCTATAACGGCATACGAAATTCGTGGCAGTCTGAACAAGTTTTCCCCTGGCTCCAGATGTATTTAATGCATATTTGTAATATGTGTGAAAAATATCTTTCTTTGGCATAGAGTATTGCGCGGCTCCATTTTGATTATAAGTGACAAAGAAACACAAATGCAGCAGCTCTGAGACTCTTAATTAATACTTGATGGATTCCACAAATAGCAATATGAGTGACTTGCGCGCCTGGCTAATTACTGAAATGAATAAACGAGGCCTAATGAAGGAATCTAAGGATATGTGGATGATATAACAAAACAATACCATACGCGCAAATGTGTCAGTTAGTTTTAAAACTTAATTAGCCGCTTAATAAAACTCAATACTGCATAAATCAGATCATAAGGAGCATTTACATTTGTTTGACTCTTATAAAACCGTGCCTTGGTGGTGAACGATATTAAAAAATGTTTCATTATGATTTGAATCTAATAAATTCATTCATCTTGAATCTTGGTAAAATTTTGGAAAAATCGCTTGCTTTGCGTGTTGTACTGTGATATAATTGTGCTAAGTGACCACAAATCAGGGAATTGAGCCAAGCAACAGAAACGGCGGTAAGGACAGGTTCGGCACCGGAAGCACGCCATGGAGAGTATAGGATGCTATATCATCGGCAGTAAGGGTACGTACGGCTATCGCACGGCATGCGAGGTTTTAAAAATATGGAGCACTGAATGTTTATAATTTGTTGAAATGTTTTGTGACTCAAAAATATGCAATGATATTCTATAGTGGTGGATAGTGGTGTACACAGCAATGTTATCTCGAAATTTAGATGAAAATAATATATACATATATATGTGTACGTATCCTGGGTATTAGTCTTCCAAAACTAAGAAAAGAAACAAACATATTTACGCACCTCAGGTATTTGTATTTTCAATTGTTTTTATCACACTGCCATATAAGATTCAAATGAACCCTAGTTTGAATGATGGCTACCATCCAATACATTTACTAGCTCACCTGCCTCAGGTCAGTGTAAGTTCTGCTATATACAACGTCAGTGTGGATCACAATGGGGTATGCCAACACCCATAATAAGAAGAACTTGAAGGTCTAGTTAGGCAGACATTAATATCTTGGTGTATAATATGCATCGCCATGATAATTGTGTCAAGTTAATCAGACACATTTTCAACGCGGGACTAGCCTGGATATACTGTCACATTACTGTACAGTTATCTTAAGTTAATTGGTATTTATAAAGGACCCTGAGACATAGACAATATCATTAAATTAAAAGACCACAATATCACCAACCTAGGTCTCGCTCAGATACATGATCCTACCAGGTTTCATGTCATTTTGTGGAGATCGTAAGACTGTTGAATAGAAAGGAAACTAATTTGAGGAAACCTTTGACCATGAGAATCAAGTTAAGGTCATCAAAATGCGCTTTGAACCTAGGTTATACCTAGAAATAAAATCCTGCCACGTTACACCACGTTCTGCTATGCTCTTTGGGTTTTCTGTCACGAAAACGAAATTCAAGTAAGTCATCCTGTGATCTCGAGAATTAGGTCAAGGTAACCGTATAGAATCTGAAACAAGGTCTTACCTGTATACATAATACTGTCATATTACATTAATTTTCCTGAAGTCTTGCAACAGTTAATGGAGTCATAATTCAGAAATATGGCCCTGTAATCGTAATAATTACACCGAAGTGACCATATACGAAGCTAATCTAGGTCGTGCCTAGATACAGGCTCCTACCACGTTATACGAACCTTAGCTGAGTTCTTCGGAGGCGTCGCACAGAAACCAATAAAAATTACTACTGACATTACCGTTGGTGTTGGGGATTTAAGCCAAGTGTATGATTGATAAGCGATTGCAAATATAATTATCTTTAAATTGATTTGACCGTTTTGGCTCTATATAAACAAATTAACGGTAAATATCTTTGACAAACATCGATCAAATTTGATTATTTGAGTTGACTACTTCGATTATATCTTGTCTTGTGTTTAAGTGGTATGTGAAATTTCACCCTACGTGGTACTCGTAACACAATCTTTTATGGTGTTTTATATCTTTCCCAATTAAATAGATAATGGAGCTTAGTCTACTTAGGAGGCAACCCATATCTGTATTAAATGAGAACGTAAATGACACACGTATAGTTGAACTATCATTATAATTTTATTAGCTTTGCCTCATGATGTATGTACAGTCAAAAAAGCACCCACTTGAAAATTAAGAGCCTGTCACCTTTACTAGCACACGAAAACATTATTTAATGACAAATGCGGTCCTCACTTGTTCTTTGAAGTTTTGAACATGATGCTGGTCCTTGTGTACACGATTGTGCTATACCATAGGAAGGAGGTCAAAAATATTTTAACAGCAGCCAGAGACCTCTTTGGGGTGTTCGAAATACCATCTATGATAAAGGACAGGAATTACTGCCCAAGCAACTCAATGGGATCGAATGTAGAACACATCACAGCATGGAGTTCCATGCCATTCAAAACAATAGAGAAATCCTTGTAGACACGTATCTCTTAAATTGTTGAAAACTACGCGCCAGTGCAGGAGTAATGCTGGCGGTTATAGTATGCAGTTTACACTGTTGACGCATCGAGGACAAAAGCGAACTACAGTTAACGCTGAATTTGTATCGTGTTTTTTTTTTAAATAATTCGAAAACACTATCAATATCCGAAGTCCTCTTAATTATTGCAATTGTGAGTGCTGTATAAATATTCAAGCCCAGTCGCTACATGAACATGAGAGGGCAATAAACTAAATCTGCATGTTGACAGGGCGTAGAAAATGTCGAGCAATCTGAAATGAATCAAGAGCATGATCGAATGTAACCAGAAAATCTCTCATAACTTGCGCTTATCTCTAACTCGCTCTGAAACCTGAAAGTGATATAGAAGTGACGTCACGATGTGACGTAATTTAAATTATCTTCAGTGTCAGCTTGCGGTGAATGCAAATAGAGACTCCATGGTAAATGAAAACAAGATGTGACTGTAGAGATATACGAGTCGCGTATTCTGGTCAATAAGTACGGAAAGAAGAAATCAACCTTAATTATTTGTAAAAATGGACAGATTGGTAACATCTGTTTCTAGAGTGTTGCTTAGTTTAATTTTTTTTTTTTGATCGCAATCGATCAATGTATGAGAGCGCCCGATGTCCCCTTTTCCGTACTTTTGTCTGGTTGCAAATGGGTGAAACCATTGTTTTAGTATCGAATTTTATTAAGGTTTCTAAACTGTGAAGGGGTTGTATCAACAGGGCAATTTTTTATCAACAAGTTTATGGTGATTGAGACAGTGATGTCAATAATATAGAATAATTTGGAAAGGAGTCGCCCAGCTTATTTCCTCTGTAGCAAAACAAACAATCTCTTCACCAAGGACCTATTTTTGTCTTCATTCCTTTCTTCCCTTTTACTCGTTTTGCCAGCACATTTGTGAATAGGTTTGATTCAATACTGTACTGCATAATAGTAATAACATTTGAGCAACAACTTTAAAGTTTTGTGTGTTTATACAATCAACTGTGCATGAACTATCTGCAAACCGAGATTGAAATCTTACCGTATAGAAATGTATCCTTGATCGAGTTACACACCCATTAGATAGCTATCTGATATTTAAAATAAAAGCAAAAACTGAAAAACTATTATGCCTGTTCAAATAGAAATTCCCAATACCTTCCAAACGTTCGGATATATATATATATATATATATATATATATATATATATATATATATATATATATATATATATATATATATATATATATATATATATATATATATATATATATATATATATAGAGAGAGAGAGAGAGAGAGAGAGAGAGAGAGAGAGAGAGAGAGAGAGAGAGAGAGAGAGAGAGAGAGAGAGAGAGAGAGATGAATTCCAATATCTACATAATGTTGGCCATTATGCATCCGATAAATAGTGAAAACAGTTGAACCTATTTGAGTTAAGGTGAAACCTGTGAAGCTAGTGCGCAGTGAAACTGGCAACTTTGGGTCGCAATTACCCATTTATTTTTTTTCATTAGTACATTAAACCTATTTATATTTTCTGATTACTACATATCCATAGATTTGTATTCATAGAGGGTTTTTTTTGAGATTTTATAGCATTCTTTGTCACTTGGTAGGATTTTTACATTTTTCGCGCAGAAGTCACTTTTTTTTCAGTTGAAGTAAGAAGAAATTTAAAATGTATATCCATGTTCAGGATCGAATTCAATGGTTAGTCCTGAAATAGCATAAATAAAAAGTTATAAAATTTCTAATTTAGTCCTGACAGGTTGTTCATTTTCCTTCTGTAAATTGCTCCAAAAGTCACGGACAGGGTTGTCAGAAAAAAAATCCTGGGAAACGTTCCTGGATATGTTATTTTTCTTTTAATGTCCGTTGATTTTAATGTGATAGGGCAATTTGTACGTTCGTGAGGCGAGATACAAATTGCAGAGGTTGAGAAAAACACTGTTCCTAGAAAATAGCATTGAAAGAAAAAGTTGCCAATTCTTACGCATTTATGGCTGTAATACGACACATACTCATTTCTTCTGCCCGGTGTTTTAATTATTGTGTGAAATAAACTTGTAGCTTTACCTCTGTGATGTTATTATTAAACAAAAGTATATTTTGTAGCTTAAATCTCGACTTTTTTTAACTTGGGAACACCACACTTGGCTTGTTTGGGTGTGGATTCACATGGAGCTTTCCATATTTGGGGACCAGTAAGTGGATTGTGCTAATTTGTTTTTACATCAATAGAGAATCTCAAAGTAATCAGAACAATGGTAGTGATTAGTCTGAACTGGCTCATTCTTCTCTCCACGGCTAATGGTTTCCTGTGAGTGACCCTTGTCAATAGCTCAATTGGTTTCCAGCCGTCACGGACTAATGACTGTGCAAACAATGACATGGTTCATTATCATGCCCATGCAAACAAAGCCATGTGCCTGGCACTGTTTAAACTTTTAATTGTAAACAAAAGTTTTGAGATCAATTATCTCATAAATTTTATGTACACACACCTGAGTTTTTGGTAGCATGTAGTTTAGTATCAGACTATCCCAAAATATGAAAAAGTGATTAGAGGTTATCCAAAGGATGCCGGTTTCAGACCTTCCACCTTAAGGCATGCTGACAAGGGGTATTTCAAAAGTTAAAAGTTAATTTTCGTAGAAACCGTTACATTTACCGATACATTGCTGAATTTGGTAGAAACCATAACATTTACTGATGCATTACTGACTCGTCCAGCATTATAATTATTTTGGTGGGGGAATTAAAAATTTAGATTG
Organism: Hermodice carunculata; assembly: GCA_964020975.1. Classification (NCBI taxonomy): domain Eukaryota; kingdom Metazoa; phylum Annelida; class Polychaeta; order Eunicida; family Amphinomidae; genus Hermodice; species Hermodice carunculata. The sequence goes on along the minus strand of OZ026613.1, from coordinate 95,591,144 downwards.
TCTTCAAAGCAAAAATAAGGAAGCAAAGGAAGGCTGTCTTAAGGATGAAGAAAGAGCTATGTATGCGAGTACCACATAAACAATATTAACTCTCCAATACACTAAAGATGAGTGGTATGTATATCTTTATAAAGAACATGTAATATCCCCTAGAAAGACCACTGTTTAACCTTTGGACTTAGGGAGATATAAGTAAGCCAGATGGCACTGTGGACTTGTATGGTGCATGCTGATTTAACTTGCAACTTGATCCTTGTAGTCACACAGGTCTAGTCCTATGTCTTTCTTTTCAGCAGAAATATTCCACATGCAACCCTCTTATTAGAAATAAAATCCAACACACGTCACATATTTCGTTTAGCTGATCTAATGTCCCAATTATGTTTAATATCTATAACCAATGGTTTTTATTGTTTATCACTATTTGTGTTTCACATAATGGCTGTGTTTTTATAACTATCATCAAAGTGACCAGCTAGTTTTGCCACAGCATAGACGATTAGGATAACTAAAAGGTTATTGATAAGCAAAACTAGAGTCCCGATGTCATTGGAAATAGTTTTAAGACTTTATATCTCAGAAGTTAACTTTCAAGACACTTTTGTGTAAATTTTGTGCAAGCAAACCCAAACTTAGCTGAACACTTTTGCGTAAAATAAGATATGACAGAAAGATATGGATAAGTGGAAAAGAATGATTGAGAGGTTTGATGAATAACAAATTTCTACAGTGGTTGTGGTGGGCAAGAGTAGCGAAAAATTCTGTGACCGATTTCATCATATGATTGCATAACAAAAACAATTTGAGATGTACGTTAATTTGAAATATTCAGCATAAATTCACAAATTTTCAACTTTCGGTGATCAATAAATTTCCTGGAAACCTTATACAAAATCCAAAGGAAACATCAATTCTGTGCATAAGGGGCACACTCTCGCATCTGAAGTCACAAGTTTTTTATTCTAACATATTACAAGACTACACATCTGTGCAAACATACATATTTTAATTTAATGAAGAAATATCTTTAAAAGGGAACAGCAAACCGTCACATTTATCGGCCGATAAATAGCATGAATGCATGGTTGATGATACCTAAAACCGACCCTATTTAAATATTCAAAGGTATCGCTTTAGCAATTGCTTGCACTTCTGAGATCAATGTCTTAAACCACAGACTTGCAGTAAGCGCAACAAAATATATCTGTTTGGCCACACGCATTGAAATCAAATAGAGGCCTCATCTACAAGAGGCCCTCATATACGCTGGTGAGCCTGTCGGCCAATTGTGTTAATAAAATATGTTTAAACCAAAATCAAATAGTACTGCACACGTTAAATGAAAATTTAGATTGCAGATCGGCTGAAATATATACACACTCGGACTATACTAGGAGGTTGGACCCTTCTGTAAGTCATGAAAAATCAGGGCTCAGTTGTCTCGTAACAGTTTGCATAGTATGAAGTGTTGCCTTTCTTTAGAGGCACTTTAACCCTGAAACGGTCAGACCGGTCGTTAACGACCGGTAATCTCGTGATTTGGGCTCACACTAGCCTAGCCATACTTGTGTAAACAACTCATAAACCACCACCAAACTTGACATAGACTGCTGTTGTGTTTCCCCCGAAAAAAACATTGATCTATTTTTGTATACTGCCCCCTCTAGTGTCTCTGCTTGTAATTCAGGGGATTCCTTGGTGATTCTCTTGAGGTGCGTGACGTCACAAAGAGGGCAGCATCCAGCAGCAGTTCAGCTGCAGGTGTCGGTCAATTACATAAGTGCCCAGGCTATTAATCTTATTCCGGAGTGGGCAGGGTGGGATTATGTGGAGGAGAGGAACAGTGAAGTCTATGTTGGGTGCGAGGATGTAAGTATTTTGTTTATTATGAGGCTGGAGCCCACAGAGGTAAAGCATATCAGCAGACCATGCATGGTCCATGTGGTTCAACAGTGGGTCCCACAGTTTGACATTCAGCTGATCAGTCACTCAAATTCTCAATCATTGAGTCAATGCCTGCACTTCCCAAGAATCTCCAAGTCTGTTTCCCTGTCAAACCTGTGTTTATCATTAAATTTTATGAACATGACCTTTTGCTTTGGCCCAGTAGTGCAACAATGAATTCAAACCTAAACTGTTTTCTGCACTCAATTTATACGGAGATGGGGGGGGGGGCACAGGGAAGAGCAGGAAAGGAGCATGGTTGCAGACTGATACACGATAAATATTGTTGCTGTCTCAGAGATTGTGGTAGGCAGCCAATATCGAAGGCCTACTTTGTCTCTTGCATTTAAATAAATAACTCTAGAATTGCATGTACACTGTATGCATGCATGTCATCCACATTTGCAAACTACAGATCAGTATAAGGTATCGTATATATAATTGTGAATCCAGTTACACTTTGTTTCCATGGCAACATATTCAAATGGGGGAAACACATATTTTTCATAAAGATATAGCAGTGTTGTTATATTTCTGTCATTGCTTGCAGAATATTTAATCTGAAACGTACTCTATGAATACTTATAGTGACTATTCTGCAAAGTAGCTGCCTCTTACTGGTTTTGCAGATCTATGTAAAATTGCACTTTTTCCAATTTTTGCCAAGTACAAGCAATATTTAAACCGTTGCTGTGGAAACAGGTCATGTGATCTACATTTTATTTTCGAAGTTTACTGAAAGTTTGTATCTCCAGTTATCCAAATACCATGCATATTTGAAGACAAGGGTGCTTCACATAAAATGAGGAGATACTTTGTTCTCTAATTCAGCAGATTTTTAATGATTTTTTGCCATTTATGAGTGATTAAAGTGGTTGCCATGGCAACCAGTCACATGACTATAAGCAATTTATTGCACAAAATGAAACTTGGCATTCCAGATATCACAATGATGTAAACCTTTGGTATGCTTCAAAGAAAACTGTTCCTACTGCACCGTGTTCAATGAAAATTGTTACTTTTATTTTCACTGGTTAAAAAAAAAAAAAAAACTTTAAGGGAGGGTTAAACAAGTATATTGACAGAGTTAACTGAGCTACGTTACTAAACTGCAAATGCCCCATGAATTTCTAAAAGCATACAGAATGTTGAATCCCATGTTTCAGCGATCTCTGTGTCATGGAGATTAGCAAATAGTGTAATCCCCACAAATTCATAGGGCCCTACTACTTTGCGGGATTCTTCTTGATCCCTAAAGATGACATTTCAATGTTATGTTTCGTGTTATTGAGAAAAGTAGTAATAATGAACATTGAACAAAATTTGGGGCGTTTTAAAATATGTAAAATTAGTTAAGATGGACTGAAAATGAATACTTGTTCAGTGATAGGGACATCAAGCAGTTTCATGGCTTGAGCTCTATGGCACTACCATGTAGCTTGACATTGTCTTTCTTAATGTGATGCTTCCTGGTAGCTTGATAAGTTTTTTCTAAAATCTCGAAACCTTTCATGGTGATTGGCCTTCTTTTCGCTGTTGCAACAATTCACCTCTTGTATCATACCTGACGTATAATGAAGGTGTATTTTGTTTTTTTTGTTTGTTTGTTTTCATATCCTGATGGCAAGAACTGTTTGTTAACACTACTAAACAAAATTCTGCGCAGGTGATACATTTCCAATATTTGAATTTCAAAAGGTTTCAGTTGTGCTTTATTTTCTTTCACTTTCATTTGATCCTGGGTCATTTAAAAGCCAAAGTTGGAAACTATGGAATACAAAAGCTGTATTGTTTGGTCAAGACCAGATCACAAGACATGTGTTGCGTTGTATTTATTCAGCTCTAATGGATATGTTAAGGTATTTTACTGAATAGTGAGGGCATCTTTTTTCTGTGTGAGATGATGTTTTTATACTTGTGGGAAGACTTGGCTTTGTCCCTGCACTAGATGCCTCCACCAGCAACAGTTCAATATCTACGATACGTTACTTGTAATGCCAGTCAGTACAGACCTGCCTCTGTGTAACTTTGTGCAGCAAAGATGACTTAATCAGAACAGTTTCTGGGCGTAACATAAGTGACATGTATGTATTATGTGTGCGGGCGAAGGAAGGTATTTGTGTGTTTAAATCTCCATCCATAATTGGATCCAGATCACTGATATGGGGCAGAAAGAAATATGGGTAAACGTTCATACTTTTGCACATCATATTTCTTTGTCCTTAATACATTGTTGCTCTCTGATACAGTGGTCTCTCTGAGACCACAGCAGAGACAAAGAGGGGCCAATGCAGCATATTGCCATCCACATTTGATTCTGTTAGAACAAGGGGTAATGTGATGACAGGATTACATTCAACATCAAAGTGCAATTGTTACAGCTTCAATCTAAGCTGCTGCTCCGCTGCACAGTCAGCCAAGTGATTCTCATTGTGGTTTCTGATAAGTAAATGATGAGCATGACACCATTTTTGAAAGGTATGGTCATGCTGTAGTGCAACAAATCTAAATATGGGCCCTATAGCAATATTATTGGAATCTTCATCCAATGAATAGCAGGTTTTAACAACAAAACGATAATATCATTAATATCATTCCATAAATCTCGAGTATTTTTCACTCTTGGTCAACTCGGAAAAGGTTAACTAGGCCTATATTTCAATGTATAAGATACACCTATGAATGGAGAAGATTGATATGCTTTGAAATTGACTTTGTTTAGGAATGGAGGCGAGGGAAGCCCCCTTATCATGAACAACCTTTACAGATCTAATTGCTTGGTCCAGACCTACATGTACAACATAAAATACCTGTTCACCAATCATCTTTACTTCTGTTCAGACGTATGCAGTATACATAAAATGCAATCACCAAAACAGGAAACACACTGCAAAGAACAATGCTCTTAGGGACATTGCGGTAGATCATGATCTCATAAAACTCGACTGTTCGCAAGCAGCATTTAACACCTGGAATATTAGTCATTTCTTAATGGGATATGTATCTTGCACCTGATGGACAAGAGTATGTCACAGATTACGTCATTGGAGCAAGGGAACACCCCATGCAGCACAGCTGGTGAAGAACATTTTAACTCTAACACCAGTAATGCCAAATATATATATATATATATATATATATATATATATATATATATATATATACATATATATATATACATATATATATATATATATATATATATATATATATATATATATATATATATATATATATATATACATGCATACATATGAAACTGTGTGGTTATACTTGTATCTGTTGTAAAATTAGATGTTTTTAGATTTTTAAGCTGTGAAATGTGACTCTCTCTCTCTATGTATACGTATATACATTTATTGGCTGGTTATGCATGTCATAAACTGCATATGGCTCTTCAGGCCTACAGTATATGGTGGTAGTACATGGGCTGATATAACATTACAGGACCTATATTTTCCGTATTGCCCAGTAGAGTCATATCGGCCACACAGGGTGCAGTGATGTCAACAGCATGTTGCATGAGGGGAAATTGACAAGGAACATCCTTGGATATGACAGAAGGCATGAGCCGCACGTGTGCTGTGTCCAAGTTTCTACTTTAAGGTGAGGAGAATAGCAGATGCACAATGGATCCTCACTTGGAGGATGTTTTATTTTTATTATATCCAGTAGTAAGATAAAAATAGCATGCATAATCAGTTAATAAACATATTATAAACCTTTTTAATTGGCATTGCCCTCATATCAGCCTTCTGGGGCCTCGGGCCAATACAGCAGCCAGAAAACCCATTTTAGATGCACATTGAAAAGTTTACATCTTTTGTTAGGGATTGAGATCACATGGTGACCAGAATAATTGGAGAGCAAATTTCTGACCAAATTTATATGACCAAAATATGAACCCGCGGCTGATAAAAAGATTGTTGCATGAGAGCTGGCAATACAAATGACTTTTTTCATATATACCAGTTTATAAAGGTGGCACCCTGTTGAGTCATTTCTCTGGATTAAATATTCAAGGATAGAGCATCTTTTATGGCAGAATCTTGTCATAAAGCTTCGAGGCGTCATGTTATCAATGTCTTCAAATCTTTCAATTAAAAAGTCAACCATATGCAGACTGGTGCCCCATAATGCATACAGGGTGGAGAACATCTGTGACATTATAATGTGTTATCTGGGATGGACCAACGGGTAACTTTGTTCTTGCATAAAACGGGTTGGACAGTCCAAAAATGGACTCTGTGCTCTGCACTCCAATTTATGTGGTCCAGGGAAAGTTTGTTACCCATTGCAATGTTCACGTAGTTTGCAAAGATTTACACATGGCTAAAGAACTATGCTTACGACTTTGTATGCACCTAAAATGAATGCATGCCATGAGCAGGTTTTGGTTGGTCAACAACAGACAATAGTGCAATATCTCCTACTGTGCCAAGGCACCATTGTCAGCTGAGGATGACTGACCGTTGTACATATAATTGTGTCAGTAGAGTTGTTTTGTCTGACACCTTTACAAAGTGATGCCAGTTTACCAGGATTTCCACAACAGCGCCCCCCCCCCCCTGACCAGCACAATGTATATCCTCTTTATGTTAAGCTATTGTGCCATCCTGAATCAGGTCATCCTATTTGGTGAGCATCATTTCCATTCTGACAGTTTTTTTGCCTGGAATTCCCATATCATACCTAATGCACACTCTCATGCCCACCTAATAGTTTATAAAAGCATTAACCATATTCATTAACTTCAACCAAACAATGACATCAAAAAGATTCAATGATGATTCACCAACAGAATTTGATACAGAATTTGATACAATTGTGAAACTAGGGGATTTGATAAAACTGTTTTGTTGAAATTTTCATGACTGTGTACCTCCCCTGAGCTGTTAATGTATGGACAAATGTTGAAACTATTCCCTGTAGAGATTTTGCTCAATAGGGGAGGGATGATGGACAGGGTATGACACAGACTGCCTTGGACCTGATGCAAGATCAAGATGGTTGACTTTATCAACAGAATGAATATCTCATAGCAGTGGCCATGTGCTGGATAATGTGTTTTATTTCAGCATAGACCAGCTGAAATGTATCCCCAACTATTGTTTATTTAGCTCTGTGGAGTGTCTTTGCACAATAACAGTATAGCGGCCAGGCTAGCCAAGTCAAATAATTTTATTTGATATACATTGGTAGCTTTACCACATTTACAGTCACTGCAGGCCCCTGATTACTGCTAGTTTCTTAGCTACGTTATTGGTGTGAACACAAATACAGTGTCCCATCAACAAAATCAAGATGTGATTACACAATATCTAAAAATCTCCCGAAAATATGAAGCCACGCCCCCTGAAACTTGGACCCATATTCTGGCCCGCAAACACTCTTTACTATCTATATATGATCAAATCCATAATGTTTCGCCCCAAATATAACTAAGTGTGTTCTTCATATTTTCAGGTTTCAAATCTACCCAAAATCGATCATTTTTACATGCAGAAGTCACGTCTGAAGATGACCCACATTCTTTACATACTGAAGTAATTTGACGATGAGGGGAGTAAATGAAATTTCCCACAACCAAGTGACCACCTTACCAAATAGTAAAATGGCTAATCTATCAGACTATGTTCGTGAACTGGCTTTAAAGACTAATTTTTATCATTTTTATCGCTCTTCGTAACATTCCTTTAACCCACCTGCCTGTCAATCATTGAACTTCGGGTTAGCAGGATAGCTTTGTAAACAGTGTGATGGCCGCACACACACTGCATGCCCGGAGACCAGATTTAGCGAGGGAAAGTTTGGTTTCTGAGCTGGCGTAAATTTAGTTGAATTTTTACATTTTAAGACAGACTTTGATCAAATTAGACAGGGATTTGTCTTATAAATATATAGTGATAACGCAGGGAAAGTGTTAGTGGCAAAGTCGGGCTATCTTTAGAAGGTTTCAGTCAGAAAGTTTGAACGAGGAATAATAGGTCAGTGAGCGTGGGGCCGCCATTTTGAATTATATTATCACCGACGAAAATAAACAAACACAAGTCTATAGTATGTTGGGACGTGGATTGCCAAAGATTAGCAGGGATGCAGGACGAGGAAAGACAGCAGGAGGAAGGTCTTCTACAGGAGGGGGCAGGTAGTAGGGAGACAGGTTGAGTTGGGGCGGGAGCGGACAGGAGGGGAGGATGAGCGCAGGGTAGAGCTTGAGGGGGGCGAGTGGCAGGGCCACATACAGTTTGAGGGGTGCTGTATGTGGGTCGAGTTCAGTGCTGCAGGACTAGTCTGCTCTCTGAATGAGGCGAGGGAAGAAAGTTTCCAGTTTAGGTGTGGGAAGTGTAGGAGGATGAAATTTCAAAAATGTTAAACATGATGATCTTATTGATTATTCTTCAGTTGCACCATGGAAAAATGGGTTGGGCATTTTTGACGATATTGATGACAAAACATCATATTGGTTTTACTTACAGTACGAATCTACTTTTCAGGAATTATTACATGTTGTGACGTCTCCAGCCATCCAAGCTAGGGCAAACTACGGATGAAATAAAAAATTAAGGGACTCGAAAGGAAAAAGTGCAACCGTAGCAACATTACAAAAGGACAGCGAGAGAGTGTCACATCTCTCCAAGTTTACAAGAAATTTTGCAACCTTGGAGTTGCTGCCAACCACAAACGTATTTGTATTTATTCTTTAAAAGGTGCGTTAGCAGATTGGCCAATATAATAATATAAATCGCAAAAAGGGAAGTATATAACAAAATCTATCCTTGACTATGGGGCTAAGCTGTTTCCCTGAACAACCATGGCTATGCAGCTATGCCATACTCAGCCTATGTTCTTTCCCCGGACCAAGTTAACCCTCCGTTCCAGACAAGTTGAAAAAGAATGCCGTGTTTGATTTAACTTGGCTGTAAACTTAAGGTACACAACGGCTACTTTCTCCATAATAACTTTCTGCCAGGGTCGAACATTTTTTTATCACGGAAGGGTGGCATGAAACTTTTTTTCTTTTTTTTTTTTTAATTATTTAATGTCTCATATTTTGTGTCGGGACTTGGGCATTGTCAGTGGGGTAGGTCGGGTTACCGGAACCACACATATATTTTTGTTAGGCCTTCGGTAACTTACACATTTGTTGAATCCTGTTTAAAATGGAAGTTCTTTCCTCTTTTACACATTACTTCCTTTGACGTCAGTTTAATTTGTTACCTGGGCACAGCCGGAGGCACTTGTTAAAGGTTAAACATCTACTTAGGAGTCTGGACTTGCCAACCTTGTGAGAATAAACTTTATCAGCTATTTTTACAAGCTTCGGGCCACTTGAGCAAGTTTGTACACTGACATATGCAACATGGATGCGCCAACATGCAAAATGGTGATTTAGGGTCTACGTTGAATGTGATATTCTGATAAGGAACATCCAAAATGGATGATTGGATAGCACTGACTGTTTGCTGAATAATGAATGCAGGTGTTAAATGCGACAAGCTGTAGTATGACTATGACTAACAGTACGCAGAAGATAAAAACATACTTGACTCGAGTGAAATCATAGTTGGAATGGCCAGCTATTTTGAACAAGGGCCCTTTAGTCTGAAAATGATTCCAATACCATTTATTCAGCAAGGAAAGAGCTCAGGGATGGATGCCTGCATATTTATGAGGACACAGTAGAAGAATTGCTAGCAACAAATAGGATAAGGGAACCAACATTCTGTATGTCGTAGCTATGTCATCCTGTCCAGCTCACACAATCACTGAATGCAATCACTGATCACTAGTAGGATCTGTCTCATATCAGGATAATTTCTCACCTTCAAAGCCATTCATATTTCTTTGTTGCTCTTTAAGTCATTGTTTCTTCACGCCTTTCATTTTACATGTGGTGTTACGCCTGATAACACATGTCAAGCGTTTGCCACAATCACTTCAATGGTGTATAATCAATTTGTACGATAAACAGAAAATTAAGCATCCACATTCCTGTGGTAGTCTGTCTATTTCATTTTTGCTCCCTTACCTTATATAGTTTGATAATTTCATAAAGCTCTGATTTCATCATGTCTTGATCAAACAGAATATTCTTGCCTTGTTGCCAATTGATCGTGACACCTTTCTTTAAAGCTGTATTCAAGCTTTTTCGGACTGCATGGTGTTGTATTACGCATTGTCAATCATCTGTACAGAATTAGCTGGTATGTTGGGAATAAGATGATTCATGAACAACGTTCATTCATTTTGTCACAGTAGCTGCCATATTTTGACTGCTGTAAAGGTCAGTGAAGCCTTTCATATAAACTCTTTCCCGTGGCTGCTCAGCATGGCATATCCTTTATGGACCTTTTTTCTAGTCGAAACTTTGACTCTGTGGTCTTGGATGCTATCACCATCCATCAGCTGTGGCACACTTGAACCCGGATTTCTTTTCAATGATGTGCTTTGGCGTTCACTCTCCTGTAAAATTAGTGTTTGCCCTGATATCCAGTAAGCGTTTCTCCAAAGTGGGAATTACTCCCTCATGATGACATGTATGTATGAAATATGAAAAAAAACAAGCTAAATGCCACTCATTCAACTCTGTTTTCACTTTTTTCTTGATCGTGACTTGCGTGGTATGACAAATTTGTTACCACTATGGGCTTCTTTTCATTTTCTGTTCACTCAAGTTTGTGAACAGTCTCATGTCCTTTTAAGCCACTGATTCGACAGTGTTTTCAGTGAACTCACCTCTACTTGCTGATAAAAATATTTCGAGACTTGTATTCCATGGCCTTATACATCTTCTACTCTTTTTTCGGGTCATTGCTGTGGTAATCAGCACGTATGAAGGGAATGAAAATATGTTCCTAAACTGAGGTGAGCAGTCTGTGCTGTGTTTTAACCCATATGGTGCTGAACACATTGAGAACAATTTTTCTCAACAAGATTTCGACTATTTTGTGTCACTATAATTTCAAAGTGCAACGGGTTTTACCGAATGTAGCATTGTCTTTCTTTTCACATTTCACCAACATATAAAACCTAAACCTTGCATTTCTCCAACAATCATTCTAGTTATTATTTATGTCCAGTATTCAAGCAATTATTTAGGATTGCAAAGATTCTGGAGCTCCCTTTTATACTGATCTCGGTCGTCTTTTCATATGGAGTGAGGTGTCACACAGGTGCTGCTAAATTCCTCTCAGTTTTGTTCTCATACCTTAAGAATAAAGAAAACCATAGCCACTTCGGTATCCCTCTTTTCCGTGACTTAACGGGGTGCCATACATAAATTGCTGTCACAATAGCAACTAAAGGCTCTCTTGAAAAGACGAAAATTTGAACTTTCCAGGCAAACCCTGGAAGAATTGCATATGTCCATAGTCTACCCAAGCCTAGCTTATAGGTATGTGACCTTTCTGGCAATTGCAGCGAAGAGATGTCTGATGTTTGGCAGGATTACAGTATGAAGCAGCAAGAATTCTAATGGCACTTAATTAACGCCAAACAACAGATTGCTTCCTAAATTGTTTTTGAGTCACCAAACACACACAGATAGTTTTGTTACAAGTCTTCGAGTAAATAATACTAAATGAGATAACCCCCTCTTACTTATGTGACTTAATTTCAAATTATTTTACGTTTATTGATCATTTTGCAGACATTGCGTGCGTCTCAGGCGTTCCAAATTCAATTTGCATTTATTTTATGTTAATATTCGCCCTCTGCAACATGCTCTGGTAACTGCATAAGGAAGATACAAGTCATTCCCCACATTGTCGTCTTTACGAAGTGGTACACTTAAATTTCTAAAATATGTTACAAATGCACTTGCTCCCAGCTTTCATCCAAATCTGGCATTAAACCTTTTTGGTGATGAACGCTAAGAAATTAAGTTAGGTTGAAGTGCTGGGGATAAATAAAACACCAATGAATTTGAGGCAGAGCAGCTGTATATTACTGAGAGTGGACTTTTCATCAACTTATAACCGTAATTTATTGTTACACCTGTCTTAAACCTAACTTGCGAACTGAATTTCGTGTAATGGCCAGCTCGTCTTGAATATGATACTATTTTACAGTTGTATGTCTGGAGACCCCAGTAGCTAATGAAGTATGTGATTTTTAAATAAATATGTTTACAATACAATACAAATTGCCGCTAAAATTTTGTGGCACTTGATTTACGGCGACAATATTAAATTGGCACTGAGAGAGTTCAGGATTCAAGACAAATTTAAGTGACCAAATGCATAGGTAGAAGCAGATACAAAATAAGAAAGAAATGGTCATCTGATACAGATTGGGTGATCGGAGGGACTCCGATTAAGATAGAAATGTGTCGCCATCATAGGAGCCAACCCTTCGGCTTTCTTCTATGAATAGTTGAAATAGCGGTTAAAATATGTAGAACCACTTACTATCAATGTAGACGAAATATATAACGTGTCTAAATTCAGGATAGCGAAGAGGGACAATTATGAAATATATACCAATAAAGGAAGTAGACAAAACTTAAGAAGTCAGAATTATACAATCTTGGTATTTTTCTATAAAGTAATTTTTGCAATAGTTTGCCATACTTTGCTAACTATGAGTATGATTTTTTCCACCAATACAGTGGCATTGTGTTAATAGGATCTGGTATATCTATCCTTGTGCGTTATTTTTCGCAAACTATGAATGTTTCTTAATGTATGAATATTGCCGGATTACCTTTATAATGTCTGTGTTTGTTTGATTGATATGAAAGGGGAGCTCCTGAAGGTTTTCAGGAAGTATATCATTAAAGAATTTGTGACAAAATTTTAGTATGAAAGTTGTGTACAAATCATCTATTTTTAGGAGTTTCAATGCCTTAAATAGTGGATCTGTGTTGGCATTATACGGTTTGACATCACAACATCCGAATTACTTTTTTTCTGCAGCTTTACAATTTAACATTAAAACCCCCCATACGAGGATGCCATAGTTAAGATGGAATAATATAGTGCATTTTATATTTTCATTTTAGCAGTTAAAGGAGAAAAAGTATTTAGCTTACTTAGGATTCCTAGATTTCTGGATATTTTCTTGCAGATTATGTCAACAGCATTGTTCCAGCTGGGTTGTGTAGCCGAGCGTATTTCCAAGGAAATTAAATATGTCGACATTTTCTACTTGATTTTGATTTATTACTATTTCAAGCATGACGATTGGTTTTATTTATTATTGGTTGGTGAAATACCATGAGTTATGTTTTGGTGACATTTAGTAATAGTTTGTTGGTATTTAACCATTTGGTTAATTCCCTAACTCTCTGTTCATTAATCCTTTGTATCTGTGTGTCTATTTTCCTGGAATGGATTTACTGTAGAAGATAGAGTGGAGTCATCTTTAACCACGTGTTTCATTGACTGTAGAAGCGTCATGTTTCCGTTTCATTTACAGATACAAAAGCTCGGAGAATATGAAGCTAACTTGGAGTGGCTTTCTAGCAATTTATCCCTAATTTCCCCTGGGATGAAAAAATATATAAGTGACATTCCCTGGGGTTGTTTGTCAAATGCAGATGTAGTGTATTATGCCATTAATTCTTGAAACAGAATAACAATAGCTAATCATCAGAATAACATCAATTTTTTTTCTTGTTTGGTGTGGTCAACGTTTAGCAAAACACCCAGTTCCTTGAAACGAGGAGACATATACAAGTTCTTCTCTGACACTAAAGAGCTCATACGTGGCCTTGCATGTTTCAATTTATAACAGGGACAAGTTAAGCGATGGAACAAATCATGGAAAAATATTTGGTCAAAACCTTTGTCGTAAGATTACTTACAAAGCGATGGAACAACTAATGAAAAAAAATGGTCAAAACCTTTGCCGTAATAATACTTACAAATAGCCCAGAAACTATGTAGTGAGGGCAAATTTGATAAGATCACCCGTCAGCACTTCTGTCGCTTAGGAGACACTAGAATGCTTCGGAATTTTCAATGGAATGCAAGTGACTGAGCAGTGGTAATAATGCCAAACACATTTTAAGCTTCAGTGCAGAAGAGGTCTGGTTACGATGTGCTGCACCACAGCTTTGTGTAACAAGTTGTGGAAGATCTTTGCATATCTGTTCAAGAAATAACAGCACAATAGTTTTCTCTTCGGGGGGTGCGGAGTCAAATCATCGAAGTGGCAAGAATTAGAATGTGATAAGTTCAAAGTGCATCACCAGCATATACATCTTTCAGCTACTATATAACAATGGAACTCGCTTACTCAGCATTACTTTCGTAAGTTGTGATATTAAACCTTTGCATGGAATCAAGGTGTCGTGTCGAGAACATAACAAGGGCTATCAAAAACGCCACAAATTAAGTAGAAACAGTTCCATTACACAGCAACGGCACCATGTAGGCATGGTCACACTAAAGGCTGTGTGACGACAAAAGTACCTATGCCAATCTTACCTTCCTGTAAATTATATATGAAGCTTCCGTGCAAGGTTCAATTTACTATGCACTTTAAAATGCATCATTCAATCATTATATCTTCTAACAAAAGAAGATGTGAGGTTATTCAATGACTTTCATTCTACGATATCCACACAAATATGCATCTTGGACACACACGCTTATTAACCCTTGCTTAGTCGTGTTATAAACCTAAATCAGCAGCACTAAACTGGAACTCCCTGGCCACCTTGCTGGGTAAGACTTTGACTAGGGACAAAGTAATCAAGGACGGGAGGACAAGTTAGGCAGACACACTTGAATACAATACAATACTTTATTTAAAGTCGGTTTTTGCAACAGGTACACAAGCCGCAGGCCTATCTCACCGACTGGTGATATCTCAGATGGTGTTAACCCATGTTAACAGTAAAATGCCTTGATGAAAGTTCATAAAAGATGAGATACCCTGTAACACATACATTATAAAAAAAAATTATGAAAACTACAGAAAGAGCATTTAGATGTGGGACCCTGCCAAGTTGATATTTGAGATTTAAAACTCTGTAAGTCGGATGCCTCTCTGAGGTCCCTGGGTAAAGAGTTTAATATTTTAACAGCCATGTAACTAAAAGAGTAAAGTCCTTTGAAGAGACGGCAAGTCATAATGCGGCACCATGAGCCATACCGCCGCTACCTTTAGTGGCTCTTTTCATGTTCATTCCTAGCAAGATTATTTCCCTTATAAACAGCTGGCTCTAAGTTGCTCGTGCGCGATTCTAATACCAATAAATCCCATTATACCACATGACTTCCCTCATAATTTCTATCGTGCGCTATTCTAGATAGCCATGAAATCTGCTATTTACCACATGACTCCCCTCAAATATTATACTTGGATCGTCATGTTGGGCAGCGCAGGAAAACCGCGCGCATGACGTATGCTGTTCAACTAGGCTCTCCCCTAGCCTGAGGAAATATATTAGCCAGATCAACAAGCGCGCGTCGCTGCTTCACCCAACAGGCCTTGTAATGAGGATGCTTGGCATTTTTTTTCTTGTCACAGGTATACTGTTTTACGATCCTAACTACACCATATCATTTCATTGTATGTTCCTTTTTCATTGCAAACTGTACTGCATGGTTCTCCTAACTGCACCCTGATAGAGAATACCCAAATTTTCTCTGCAGTTCAAGGTTTTATTGTGCTCTCTGGAAGATTCACACAAGCATGTATCGGCTGAGGAATTATTTGTTTATCTTACCCACAACTTCATCTGAATTATGTATCTTGTAAACAAAATTATTAATTACTTTGAACGTGTTAAGCCCCCCTATCTGTCCCTGACCAACTGTGATGTCTTCTCACTCTTGCATCGCGGCAAGTCGGTGGGCACTGCCTCACAGTGCAGCGATTGTGTGTCTGTTGGTGTTCTGTTTAATTGTTATCTATTCTTCCACGAAAGGGATTTATATATGGCTAAGCCCTCTTCCCAATTTTTCATTGCCGATATGAATATTGTATTTCTGCATTGTTGAATAAATAAAATACATTTAAACTAAACTACGTTCATGTTCCAATACCAATGCGAAGAAAATAATCCATTCCTGAGTCAGTGAATGACCTGTCTTAAGCTTTTCGCTTTCTCAAGTTACAATTCGCATCAAAGAAGCTCATGTTGTCATGTTTATTATCCCATAATCGGGCCCTTGGGAGGGCAATAAAGGTATGTGTTACGGCTGTCACATGTGCTTTCCTATCACATAGTGGCGCATTACATTTCTAGAAAAATAGACCGATTCATCCAAGCATGGCAGTGTTAGATGGTTATGCTTCCCTGTGTACTTTTGGCATCTTTTCTGCTTAGAAACTATCTTTTGTCGTCTGCTTCAACAGACTACTACATAGAAACGTTATAGGATAAATACAAACCATCATTCGCGTGTGTTCCTGGTTGGGACTCAATGATTCTGCGCAAGGAAACTACTCGCCGCTTCGCGGATCGTGGTTTCCTGCTCAGAATTATTACGTTCCCACCAGAAACACCACTGATGACAGTTTGCATAAATATATGAAACTGCCCTTCTGTCTAACAAGTTCTCTGCTGCAGCCTATGTGGCAGCACAAAATCCCAGGTTGAGCTGGTTGCTGCGTAAGACAGGCTCCGCTGTACTTTATATATGACATTTACATTCACGGTTCAGAGTATCTTGTACTAAATTAAAATGCGTTTGCATGATGTCCATTTGTTCACTTGATACTCCCTTAAGTTGTATAATTTCATTTATTTTTGGTTTTATTGAGGAAAGTTATACATTATTCGTCTCACTAAATGTTGTGTTTTCGGCACTGGTCTACATAGTCAATTGCTATAATATACCAGCCTTACGACAATTCAAGGTAAGTCAATTGAACCAATATATTTGTATAATAAAAAGGATGTCATATCCTTGCACAATAAATGAGCTTTGATTATATTATTTCTTTGGTCGTACACCTTGCCATTGTATCTAGCATAGCACCCTACATACTGGTTTTAAGGGCTTGGTATACTTCATGATTCTCATGTATGTAAAACTGTTTAATTTCTGTTTATGATTACCATCTAGTACACCAGCGAGGATATATTCTCTGAAAGAAAACATAACATCAAGTTTGATTCTTGTCCTGAAATTATAATTTTAGTGTCGCTATTGAAGGAACGAAAATTTAATTCACATTCTCAAATTGTCTGTAAAATTTCATTTAGCATTTAAAAAAATAGAAATCAGAGTTAGCTTATATTGCCAAATGAAACAGCACATAACGCTCTCGAAACCACGTTTAATATTTTTTAAAAGGGCTTAGTTCTAATTTTATTGCTGTTTAACTTTTTTGAAAATTGCAGGTTTAATTTAAATATCTTGTAAAGTCTGAACTAAAACCCGTACTCAAAATTTAAAACACGGTTTTGCTGCGAGTAGTGTACTGTTTTATTTCCCGTAATTAACTAATGTTTTCCATTTTTTGTGTTTGCACTAGTTTTTGTCCTTCCACACAAACAGGTAAATGAAACTGTTTAAATTAAGCAACTAACATTCAATCTCTTTATACGTACAGAGATTTCATTATTTTAACAGCTGAACCCAAATGTATACTTTTGGAAAGTATATAGTTCATATGTTCTAAAATTAGAAGGCTAGTGTATGTAAGGACATGTGTAGAGCAAATTCATATGTTCTGTCTAAAGTGCTGGCGAAGTATACCATGCCCTTAAGTGCAGGTTGCAAAAAAGCGTCGGCACTTGAAATTTAGTCTAAAGCTTTGTAATGATGTTTGTTGTCCTTGATTATTAATGTGCACAGAAGTGATTTTCCTCCCTATAAATCAATTAAATTAACATCTTGCATTTGAATGATTGTGTCTACACTATTTTGGTGGCTACCAACATTACGTCATAAGCCAAGACTGCAACTTTCAGCTTGTTTTATATTCAATATTGCTGTTGAGTTGTTTGAAGTCTAATGGATAACTCAATTCATGTTTTATCGACCCCATTAACAAAACTATACATATACTCTCTCTCTCTCTCTCTCTCTCTCTCTCTCTCTCTCTCTCTCTCTCTCTCTCTATGTGTGTGTGTGTGTGTGTGTGTGTGTGTGCTTGAGGTTACTATAATCAAAACTGATTGATCTGAAGCAAAATTTGTTATTTTAATCATACTGATTTTGACGTATTGCATAACCATTCCAACCAGCTGACTATATGAATCGCAACAACCTTACCTTGTGTTTCATTAATATCATTAAAGATCTTTGTCCAGTTCTCTTTTCATGTAATGTTGTCTTGGAAATTACTTTTATAGTTGATGTTGATCTTTTGATAAGTACTGGTCCTTGGAATTTATATGTGCGAATGTCTCGAGTTCGGTGGTTGAATTTAATATTCGAATTTCAGTGTGTGTATGATTTATTTTACTTATTACAAAACTGAGTCAGCGAGCACTGGGTGCAATATATATATATATATATATATATATATATATATATATATATATATATATATATATATATATATATATATATATATATATATATATATATATACATGTGTGTGTATGTGTGTGTGTGTGTCTTTTTGCTCAGAACCACTTCCTAGTAGTCATTACCCTATGCCACAGTCCGAGCTCTTTACTCTCCATAAGCTAACATGTCCCTGTCTAACCTATATACATATCGAAGTACTATTGTCCATATTGCACACGTTCCTCTATAAAATTTTGACTTAGGCTGTATCAGCCCAAATAGATTAAAGGGTCTTCAGCGGGTAACTACTCAACCTGTTTCCGAGGCTATTACCCGTACATGTCTCTCTGAGTAGCGGCTCCTTGTCCAAGCTTAATATTCAGCAAAGACAACCCACATAATAATGAATAAATATGAACGTGGCCAATGATGAATTAGCTAAACACGTGAAGTTTTGCTCATAATTACAGAGCTTCATCATGAAAGAATAATATCTTATATAAGATAAGAACAATTTGACTTACCCTTGAACCAATATGTACCCTTTCTAGCTGGACAGCTTATCCTAGTTAAACCACCCGCCAGTGTATAACTGAAGTAGAAACAAACTGGGGCATTTTATTCATTCTCAGTGATTGTAAAATAAACAGATGCAGCTAGACCACCTGTACAAACCAAGGGAAATCCCAACAAGGACTGCAACAATGGATATCCTGCACCAAAAATGTCAAATAAACTCCACGATGACACCTACCACACAAACAATTAAGCTCTATTTCACCGCCAACCCTGAATCAAAATATCAACGTAATGTGTCAGATTTGTGACATTGGAGAAAATACTGTCAATGTTGAGTAGTTTTTTATAATATTGAGTAAATGTGCATTTAGGCATGTCAGAAAAGAATGAAAGTCATTAGCATTTATGACAAGAACATATTATCAAAACCATTTTTCTCAAAAGGATTTTAAGTACAATTAGGCAAACATATAACTGTCGTAGACCACTGCTTGCTACCGATAGCCCCCCCCCCCCCCGGGGGGGGGGTTAACCTGACAGAAAACATGCAAGCATAAAATGTCTGAAAGTAAACATTAAAACAGAAAGATGCCAAAATATATAGTTAAGTAGCAAAACAGACAAGTCTAAAAACTGTAAATTATTGTGGCCAAACTTTCTAATAATCTTTGTATATTAAACAGCAAAATAATAGGGCAAGTCAGAAAAGAATGAAAGTCATTTGTATTTAAGTTAAGATAATGCAATGAAAATATAATATTTTTAACCAGATATCAAATACAATTAGGCAAGCCTGTAACTGCTGTCGGTAGCTGCTTGCTACCTATAGTCCATGGGGGTTTGACCCAACAAAACAAGCTAGCTTAAAGTTCTGAAAGGTTAACATTAAAACAGAATGATGCAAAAAGATAAAATTAAGTAGCAAAACAGGCAAATCTAAAATCTCTAAAATTATTGAAGCCAAACTTCCTAACCATGTCGGAATATCTACAGCAAAATTCGTAGAAATATTTGATCAAAAGTACATCTTTGAATCCTCTTGACTCAAGTTTATTGTACATAATATGGTTCTAGATGCAAAGTTCTAAAATGTAGAACAAATACGACCAAATCTCAAAATCTGTAACAAAAGCGTATTATATCCAATAATTTCGGATATATTACTCTCCGGAAAAGGATAATTAACTACTTTAAAGTTAAAATCATCTATTTTGTGATATATTTTAATACAAAACCTGTTATTAGTGACCTGAATATCCAAATCCAAAAACACATCTCTGAAATCATCTGAATTGTTACCCTCTAAGGGGATATCATTTGGGTAAATCTGTTTAGCCATTTCACTGAAATTCTGTACATTTACGCAAGCAATGTCATCAATATATCTTACGTTGTTTGACAATTTTGTAGCCATTTGAAAGTCCTTTTCATTAATTTATCTATATACTTAAATTAAAGCCAGGTTAAATATAAATCTGCCTGTCAGCAGTTGCTACCCATTGGAATGCCTTATATATATATATATATATATATATATATATATATATATATATATATATATATATATATATATATATATCATGCACAGACTGTATCAATATATATATATGAACGCTACAAAATATAACCTCTATCAAATATCAAATGTCTCAAAATTGTAAAAGCACTTCCCTTTGACCCTATCAGCACCTCTTAGGCCCATGCATTTTTGTGTCCTCTCCACAAGGTCATTGGAGCCCTAAAAAAGGCTTCCACCTTTCGGCCTCCCCTTGTCTTCCCAAAAATCTGTTCTCTTCTAATTCAAACATCCCATTTCTTTTCTCCAAGCAGCCTACTAGAAAGCCCTGTACGTTCTGACTCCTTTCATTTCTCCTCGTAAACCCTCTTCAAAACCTTAAATCCATGCCACACGCTCTTCCCCTCAATGCCGAACTTCCTCTTAGCCCTTAGCGTTATGATCCTCATTCTGCCATTTCCTAATCACTTTTTCAATCGTCTTGCTTTATGCATCACGCCATTCCAACCAATAGTCTAACGTTTTGTCTGCCTCCTGGGACAAATTCAACACCTACCATTCTTACCTACAGTCCATTTCTGTCTTGTCTTCTCTAGATTGAATACTGCTGCCCTACTCTGAAACAAAAGTTTGGATCCCTTCCCTTTGTTCTTTTTTCTCTCACTCATTTGTCCAGTCTTCATTCCATCCTTTTGCCACTTTCTTCCGTATCTTTATTTTCAAATCCTCAATCTCATTGTAACCTTTCAAGTCATACCTTTCTACTAACTTATCTATTTCTCTGACCCATCTTGCATGCTCTGTAACAGCTTTATAATATATTTTCCGGCATCACTTGTCCTGGCTTACTGATTGTAAATATTCCTAGCAGTTCAACTATGCTTCGGCATTTCTGTCAGTTATGCTATTCAATTCTAACTCTGCTAAGATTGGTTCTGTTGCTGTACAAGGTGGTGCTCCCAGAATCCAATTTACAATTTCATTCTGTGCTTTCTCCATGGCCTGGATATCCCCCCTCATTTGCTGCGATAACATCTGAACCATATAGCATTCCTTGTGTCGCTACTCTATCCCACATCACTCGAGCTAAGGATGTCCTATTAACTATTTATTGCTGTAGCTTTCATAATTCCCTGTGCATGCTTCACCTTCTGCTTTATCTTTTCAATGCGATACCTGAACATACATGTAGCTGTTACTTTTATTTTACCTCAAGATACTCATGTTCATCTAGCTCGTCATTTTAAATCAGCTGTTCTCTGCGTCCTGGTGTTTGCAATTTCACAAGCCCCCATTTTGTGTTGCTATCTGTTTTTTTTCTATTGTCATAACTTGTCTCTGCTAAACCCTGACCTTCATTTATTCCCAATGTTCTCCTGCCATGTTTAACATATCCTTAAATTCTTTTTGAGACTCGGCCATGAGCACAATGTCATGTGCAAAAAAAATCGAGGAGTTCTCTAGTGCCCCATTGTTGCTCCCTTGTCACAATCCACCAGCTGTTCACCGAAGTCCTTAATATTTTGAGCGACGCAAATCGACGAAACCACGTACCCTTGCTTTAGGCCTATATTCAACTCTGCATTTTCCACCACTACATTTCCCGGTGGAAAGAGTGCATTCTACATCCTTGTACAGTGCTTTCGCTTTTCCCAGAAAATTGCCTCCGAATCTTAGACCACTAAGTTTTTCCCATAGAGCATCTCTCCATACCTTATCATCTGCCTTTTTCACGTCTAATAAAAACATGAAAACTTTTCTCCGCTATTGCCTTGCCAATTCGAAACCCTGAGTCAGTGTAAATGTCTTTTTGGTCTAAAACCATTCTACCAAAAGCCGTAAAGACTCTAGTATAATCAGACTTTTAACGGTGTCAATTTCCTCATAGGCCTCATACATTGCTCATTATATTTTGTATATTTCTTGTTGAAGACAAAGGAGCAGAATTTGAGTATTCTTTGAAACGGTGTGACCGCGTGTCTTTGCCACTATCAGTACGGAGGCCGCGGAGTGCCGTTCGTACATCAACGCATCCAGCTCTCTGCTTCATTTTTGGGTATAAAGAATTTTTAAAATAAATGCCACTAGTAATATTTCATCATACAAGCATGCTATTGGGTCTATAATTACATTAACCTTAGCCTTCTTCTCGGTGATATAACATATATAATTTCAGAATATCAAAACTAAAGCTGCAACTGATACGCATGCTACCTGATAAAAAAAAGATAATTTTTAGATTCATTTAGCAATGCTTCTGTATGCCGAACAAGTTTATGATTAAAGAGTAATGTTCCGTCAGGTACGAGTGATATTATTTGGATAGGCAAAATATATGCTAAATCAGAAAGACAATTTTTGAGAAATGATTATCTTTAAATAACCAAAATGACAGATATCTTTGCATATATTTGATTTAAACATATTTTATTCCATAGATAGGCGTTCGAAAAAGATATATTGCGAAGGAACGCAATTTTTTCTCTTATATTCTCTCTGGGGCTCCGTGCATTAGTACATGTACCAGAAACGGCGACTATTGCAGTGACATTATACACACACACACACACACACACACACACACACACACACACACACACATACATATATATATATATATATATATATATATATATATTGTACATATTTTCCCTTTTTCCATTTTTAGTCGCAAATACACTTTTTATTGGGCAATTTACTGTCCAATATACTATGCTTGAACTTTGGCACTAAGTCAAACGTTTGTGGTTGTTTGCCTGTCGTTTTTTAATTAATGAAGGATTGTGTAACTTTCACAGAACTTACAGTCCATGATATACACATTCCATTTTGCCTCGATCAGAGCATCACAATGATTATCATCTATTTCTTATATTTTCTAAATTTCAACCACAAATGTTATTTTCTGTATACCAACTAGATATATGTATGTTTGTCAAAATTAGCCAGAATTATCAGTAAGTAGTGGCAGTGATATGCCCAGTATCAGCTGGCCATCAGAATATGTGAGAGAAGAAATGATTTTTCATCACTTCATCTGAATGTTAGAAGCACTAAAAATGAGATGTAAGATCTCTCCTCATTTGGAAACCAATATGATGTGGTAGCCTATACAGAAACTTGGTTTAATGGCTCTATTGAAAACGAAAAGAAAATGTGTATGCTTTTCAGAACTGTTATGAAATGATGGACAGAATGGTCAAAGAGGTGGGGTATTTATCAATATTAGGAATGAATTGCCCGGTGTAACTAGGAAAGACCTAGAGTCCTCCAAAGTGGCACAAAAATATTGGTAGGTGGTTTATAGACCCCCAAGAAACGATGCCCAGTTTTGGACTAATTTCGAGCTGTCATTCGAAAATGCCTGAAACACTAGTTTCAGCAATATTTTTGTTATGGGTGACTTTAACTGGGATCAACTGAATACTGCAACTACTCAATTTAGCCCTATAATCGAAAGTCGCAACATGACTACGCTCCTCTCCGACCCAACCCAAAATGACCCGAAAATTCTGCCACCTGTATTGATGGTATAGCCATTGAAATTGACACAGAGATCAGGGATTATTATGCCACTTTGTATCACTGACATTTCCAAGTTCAAAGGTCAAAGGCTTACGAGAGTGAAATTTGATATACGAGCAAGATTGTAATGGCCTGAGAACGGACTTAAACAGTATTGTATGGGGAAATATATTGCCTGATTTAGAAATATGTGATATGCCATCTAAGTGGATGGAGCTGCGTCTTGCCACCGCGAAAAAGTATATTACCGCAAAACTTGTCACCGTCAGACCTGGCGAATCACAGTAGCTTACTCCCACACAAAAAAAGGTAATCTGTAAATGAAGCAGATAACGTAACGAGCAAAAGCAACTAACCCATACCCGACGAAATCGCGAAAATGAAAATCCCGTTGCCATATCTACTCAAAATATCTAAACAACGAAGCGCCAAATGCACCACATACATTTCCCCAAAGGGTCGAAACACCAAATGACAAATGCCCAAAAATCATGATAAGTCGAATAGTCAATATACCTCTTACCCGAAAAGTCAAAATAGCGAATGCCACAACCCTGAAGATAGGGCCAGTGACTATACAGAAGCCCTTGGTCAGCGTAACCTCACAGTTTTATCTTGTAACTACAAGATGATGCCTTGTAAATACAATAGAGCTTTCTTTTAAATACAGGATAACAACGGGGGCGACTTCAGTGTCTGATACAATATCCCAATTCTGGGGCCCATCGCAACCAACAATTGATAATTTCAAGCCAATGTATTGCCATTTTCAGGTAATGCTGACACCGGAACAGTCTCATTTTATATTTAACATTACATTCATTTGACAAATTAACATTCCGTTAACATTAATCGGATGTACATATTTTGGATATTACCTCTTCAAAATATCGAATCAGGACTAACCCACAAACTTTGCTGCCGTTTTCAAAATTGTCGATTCCCCACCAAATGGTTTGTAAACAAGGATAGTAGTATTCGGACGATTTGAAGGGGGGGCGGCGTTTGACCAGATATTTTCTACCTGGGGTTTAGCATTGTAAGTAAAACACCTTCTAAGCTGGCAGAGAAAAGTTTTGCAGCAAGAGACCCCGAATCTCAGGATAAAAGTAATGATAGTGCTGATACTAAAATAGTGAAGACTGAGTTGGCCGAGCCGATGAATGTACTTGTTGACCTCACCATTAGAGTGTCGGTTGTTGAAGCGGACAATGGTCAACTTAAAGGACAAGTGAAAGAATTGAGAGCTATGTGCTAGTCATTCCAAGAGGAGATTGTGAACTCCAAATCTACCGATGGTGTCGAAGCTTCCATCAGTTGGCCTGTGTGCCCCAGGCTATGCCCGTTGGCGTTCAGACCGAAATCAATGTATCGGAGACCACTAAATGGTACTACTACAAGCAGCAACCGGTCACCTTGTTTGCCCTTGGAACCACTATCCCTAGGGGACACCATTGCCAGTGATGAACATTCATGTGGTGGTGAATCTGAGCTCCCTGCCGCCCAAAAACAAACAAAACTCCCGTGTTTTGAGGAAACTAGCGAAAGCTTGCAGAGAACTAATAGGACTTCACTCACCATACCCAAAACACTGGTGCCTGTACCGAACAAAGCGCGACCTGGGGCCCAACAAAGTGACACCCCTAAACCACTGTTGGCTGTCAACTCTCAGCCTGATAACTCTTTGGGGGCTGCGCCAAAACATGCGTTGTTATTCCATGGTAACATCCGTGAAGTCAATACTGGAGCAGATATGAGGGCACATCTGACTGCCAGTTGTGTTCCACCGGTTGCTGTATTTGAACTTAAGTTGTGAGTGTCAAACGGCCGTAAAGCCTTTCAAACCACGGTCAATGCAACAGGTAAGAGAGTTCTTGATAAGACAAATTGGGCTCAAGACATTATCGCCCCTGTGCCCCCCCCCCCCCCCCAAGCCCAAAACATAATACCCAGAGGGGTACATCGTGACGGACCCACGAGTTACCGGCCTTCACGTGAAATATGAGTGACATCCCACCTGGCAGAGGGGGATCCGAGCAGTATAGGTTCGTAGCGCGAGTTAACAATTCTTACGAGTGCGACCATGGGTATGCGAAGCACTGCACATGGAGCACAGGTACCCCTGCCCACTGCGCCCATTTCGGCTGCCCCGAGTCCCGCAGTTCTTCCCTAATGGCCGGTTTTCATGGGCCATTGTACTGTAATCTGAACTGAAGACATAACGGAGTTGCAAGTGCATCTAATTAAAGAAAAAAAACAATAGAGAAAACAAAAACAAAAATAATTGACCTGTAATGAGGCTGGCACTACACTTACTCTCATAAGGTTGTGATCTATGAATCATTTACCCGTAAAGGGTACAAAGAGCCTTTTGATCATATGAGTGAAAGACTATTATCTTGTGATATTTTGTATTTGTGTCATTTTGTCCAAAACCACTTCCTCGTAGTCATTACCCTGTTCCGCAGTCCGAACTCTTTACTCTCCATAAGCTAACCTGTCCCTGTCTAACCTATTTACATATCGAAGTACTATTGTCCATATTGCACACTTTCCTCTGTAAAATTTGGACATCGGCTGTATTACCCCAAATAAATTAAAGGGTCTTCAGCGGGTAACTACTCAGAATATGTTTCGGAGCCTATTACACGTACGTGTCTCTCTGAGTAGCGGCTCTTTCTCTAAGATAAATATTCAACAAAAAGAGCCCACATAATGATAAATATTAATGAACGTGGCCAATGATGAATTAGCTAAATACACGAAGTTTTGCTTATAAATGCAGAGCTTCATTATGAAAGAAGAATACCTGTCAAACAAACCACAATTACTAAATTTGTATAGTACAGGTTCAGATAAAAACAATTTGACTTACCCCTGAACCAATATGTACCCTTTCTAGCTGGATAGCTTGTCCTAGTTAAACCACCCGCCAGTGTATAACTGAAGTGGAAACAAACTGGGGAATTATATTCAGTCCCAGAGATTGTCAAATAAACAGTTGCACCTAGACCACCTCTACAAACTAAGGGAAATCATAACAAGGACTGCAATAATGGACATCCTGCACCAGAAAATGTAAAACAAACTCCATGACCACACGTATTCCTCACTTTGAAAGTCTACAAACAATTAAGCTCAATTTCACTGCCAACCCTGAGTCAATGTCTCAACGTAATGTGTCAGGTTGTCATTTTCTGTTTAAATGAAATCTGGCTCTGTCCAAATAAGCTATATGTCATTCAGGCCACCTTTGAAAGTTGAAAGAAGTTAGCAGGAGAGACCTTTCAGGTATTATTAAAATCCGGCATGAACGAAGTGGACGCTGAATGTCATGGTCGCCCGTACGGTGACTTGCCATAATATGTGAGAACAAAGCGGGCATTACTTATTGTGACGAGCCTGTGCAGTCAGACCTTGTAGTCTCAGTGAGAATATGTGGTTCAATTTTAAATATTATTTCATGTGTTTATATTCCATTTTATGACGGGAACAACAGTAACCAAACTGATTAATACCTGCCTACTACTGACGCTATGCAGGGTAGGATTGATACTGACGGACATGTCCTATTGAGTCTTTTGATGACTGGAATACAAAACTACCAGGGAGAGAAAGTGTATTGAACAGACTTTGGTATATACGCAATGGCTATGCTACTTATTCGAATATTTTTTACGAATTTCTTATAGAAAATAATCTTGTGGCTGCTAATCTCATTTTTGAGCAATCTTTGGAGTTTATGTATTTTTGCCATGCAAATAACCCATATTCATGGATTGACCATGCTCAGGTGTTAGATCACGATTTACTCCCATGTGATATTATACTTCTGGATGAATATAGTGTCAGTGATCATCTACCGACAAGAATAAGTTTTAAAGTCATAACAAGCAGTTATCAAAAAAGGTTGATATTTGAACATTTGAAAAATGATAATGAGACTAAACAGATACACTTTGTGCCTCCCAACTGGGGCGATGGTGCTCGCACCCCAGCGTATTGTGATATTCTAGCCAGATCATGGGATATTTAACCCCCTCTAATAATAAATTCAACTTATGACAGAGAGTCAAAGCACGGTATTGTTGATAAGCACACTAAATGTTAATATCTTATATACATGAGGCCACGAAGGAGGCATGGTGTGTCCCGTCCAAAATATTTAAACCCTAAGCCTGCTGGTGCCCAGAGCTCAGCTATCTTTGTAATAAGAAAAGATTTTGGTGGCGTAATTGGGTGGAAAATCACGAGAGGGCGCTGCTTGGGAGTGTTGGAAAGGAGTTAAGAAACTTTTTCGCAAAACGTGCAGACAGAGCATAAATGGGTTACCAAACGACCGTTTCATTAAATTAAATAAGTTATTCTGTAGCAGGAAAACGTCAGCTTCCTGTAATAAAATAAAGCACCTACAACGGAAAATGGGAAATACATCATTACATGCCTCTCAGTTCGCAGACTATTATGCAAGTGTTATGCACGATGAATCTTCATTGTCACAGGATCAAAAATTTATTGCACATATGGTTCAAAGGTGTTTTAGGGATCAGGCCGACTGCGTCACTCGGGATCACCATGTTACAAGTGACAGCCGGGTCCAAGAACTAATTCATGAATTAAACTTTAATAGCTCTCTGGATCAGGATGGAGTTACAGCTGATTATTTAACCTATGGTATGTCATCTGTGTTAGTATCTAAGCTTGATTATTTAATATCGGTCATTTTGCACATAATATTGTTCCTGAGATTCTCGGAGTGGAATTAATTGTACTCATTCCGTAGAATAGTTCCCTAAACCCGAACAAAGCGGAAAACTATCGCCTCATTACTTTGAGTTCAGTTTTCTCGAAATTAATCGAACAACCTAAGATACCTGATAAAAGGATCGGCGATAATCAGTCTGGTTTTTGCAAAGGGAGAAACTGTAATTTTGCGAGCGCCTTGTTGAATGATCTACTGGCATATTACACATTTAATGACTCACATGTGTTTGTATTTAACCTCGATGCAGAAAAGTATAATGACACGGTATGGCACGAGGTCTTGATGTTCAAACTGATCGACGTACTGCTTAATAATCATTGGATGTTTCTCAATAGATGGTACAGAGCTTTCAATTGTATAGTTAAGTGGAATAACTGTTTTAATGATACGTTCTTCATTAAACACGGAGTAAGACAAGGGAGCATTTTATCCCTATATTTACTAAAATATTTTTAAACGATATGTGACTAGATATTAATGATGTCCATGACGGCTTGCGGATTGGTAATGATGAATTTAATAACTTTGCATATGCGGATGACGTCGCCTGATTAGCCCTTCAGGGTTGCAGATGCTGATTGATAGATGCGTAGCATACTCCTTCTTATGTCCGCTAATGTTTGGCATGATGAAAACTAAGTGTATGATATATGGTAAAACTATATTTAATAAACAGCTGATACTTGGTATCTCGGTGGTTCGTAGATAGCTGTTACTAAGTGTCACGAAATTCTCGGAACTATTTTTACCAATACTTCCAATCTCAATGATTTCAAACAGCACATTGAGAAGCGTATTAAAAGCTGCAGACAAGACTTCTATAGTCTTGCCAATGTAGGTCTGTCCCATTCTGACTTATTGACTGATGCCAAAGTTTATCTCTGAAAAACTCTGTGTGTTCCATGTTTAATATTGGCACGTGAAGCTGTGTCGGTAAGTAAGGACTTAACACGATTAGAATCATGTCAAGGTTTTTGTGAACAAGTTTATGGGTATTGAAAAACGATCATGTCTTTCTAACTTACTTCAGGCCATTGGTCATTTACCTTTGTCGCAGGTTATTCGTCACAGGTGTTGTAAAATTTTATAACACTGTATTTAAAGTCGAAAGTCCTTTACGAAAGTTATGTATAACGTCCAGAGCAAGATACATTGCAGCTAGTAAAGCAGTTATTCCGGGCACTCTGATTGAGCGGATGGTAAATCTCGGTCTTTCCCCCGTTGCGATGGCTTTTTCTAGTCACCCCCCCCCCCCCGCACCCAGTGACTGTAAACCGAAGAGACGGGGTTGTCGATTCTCTGAAATTCCTTACACATCATGAAAATTACATAAAGCCATAGTCTGCAGAATACCCTCTCACCACACCTCTTAGCCGTGCTTTTTAGGGGTCTCATCGGGGTGGATAGCGCTTGTTTCCCGGTGGTTTCCCTCTGCGATGGGTCTCCACGACAGCCTGCTCCACTTGGAGGCGGCTCCCCAAACACCCTTTTCAAAAGTTCCTGCCATATTTGGAACACTACTGACCTCTGGTGACAGAAACCAGAATGAGACTTGTGGACACCAAATTCAAGTCTCCATTCATTAACATGTTAAATTTGCTTACTTTGCTAGCTCCTATCTATTATTAAAAACACTTTTGAATATAAGAATTGTGTTATTCTGTTAGGAAAATTCTAGGAGTACACCCCTAGGTGAAAATCTGAAGTGTTTTTACATTTCCTAACTGCCGCTGACATACATCTCACCGCAACTTTGATACCCTGTACAGTTGGACCCAAAAGCAGAATAACTGAATTGACTCTCTATACATTCTAAAAAATTTCCGGCAGCAACAGTTTGATCAAATATGTGTTTTTAGGGATATAAAATTAACTGTCATATGTATATTCTAAAGCTCAATTGACTTGTTAATGGAGAAGACTGATCAGCGCAGACCTAGTTTTCTAATTAGGACCAAAAAAAATCCAACGAAATGTAAATATTGGACCATGCTTAATAATAGATAAGAGATAAATATGAACTAGAAAAAAGGTAAGTAAATTTAACATTAAGTGAATGGGGACTTGATTTGGCTTCCATCCCAGCCTCATCCTGGTTTGTGCCACAAGAGGGTAGTAGTGTTCCATATATGGCAGGGACTTCTGAAAAGGGTGTATATGTATCCCTGCCGTTGCGCATAAATTATGAACATACATGCTCATTTTAATGCATGGCCTTTTTAAGTTCCCGAAGTTCAGCTCTAGTCGTTGAGTCCTGGCCTGGTGGTCCCGGCTGTCCATGGTGCCATGCAACCTTGGTCTCATGAACCCTTGTGCACCTGGGCCTGACTCTTAAGTCCGGAACTTTAACACGAATAGAGCAATTTATAAAGGTATTGGATTATGTGTATGTCTTGTGGTGTCCCTTGATATGAAAGTGTAAAATAGGTCAGTTTTGATCAGTATATTATGTTAAATACCGTGCCCTGCCTGCAATGTGATGATATAAAATAGATAATAGATTGTTTTCACGTATTGTATTGAAATCCTGTCTTTGTTTATATTTTATATGTAAAGTTACCGTGTGGGTCTTGATGCATTGGTACCTTGCTGTAATTTTCCACGACAGGAGGTATTATTATTATTATTATTATTATTATTATTATTATTATTATTATTATTATTATTATTATTATTATTATTATTATTATTATTATTATTATTATTATTATTATTGTTGTTGTCGTTATGTATGAAACCAAAAGTATATATTTTACAAATATTTATAGCAACAATAACAATATGATATATGCTGTGGCCGCAATTCACTTTCATATCCAAATCGATTGTATTTTTATGAGACTGTTCCGCAATGCATTGGGCCATGTTTGAAATGGTGCATGATTCGCTGGCTCGAGGTATCGTGTCGCATTTGGATTTGTAACTGACGACGATAACTGCTTCAGACATAACCGAGCAGATAGAAGTTAAGATAGCAAGTCCTGTTTTAAAAGTACTTGAAAGAACGTTTGCGTGGGTAGCTCGGAGAACGGACACCTGTAACCTAGCGAAATATTACGATAACGATCACCGAACAGGTGGGGCTATGCTGTTTCACCGAAAAACCATGGTAATGCAACTATGCTGTTTCCCAAGCCCAAATTAACCCTCCAGACAAGTTTAAATAAAATACTGTGTGTGAGTTGACTTTACTGCAAAATACCAGCACATGACGGGCGCTTTCTCGATAAAATCTGTCCATCGGGGCTATGTCTATGCTCTTTGGCTACAGCACACTTTAGCACCAAACCATTTGGGGACCACACACACGCAGCCATATCGGCACCATACAACTTCGGGACCAAGCCAGATCGCCAAACCCTGGCTATGCAGCTATGCTCTTTCCCCGACCCAAGTTAACCGTCCACTCCAGACAAGTTGAAATAAGATAGTGTGTTTGAGTTTGCTCTAGTGCAAAATAACGACACACGACGGCCACTTTCCCGATAAAATCTTGGAGCTTCTTTGGAATTTTGTTTCAGCTAGTGTCGATCAATTTTTTATTAGGCAAGGGCGGCTTGAAACTTTTTTTTATTAAATTTGTTTCATAAAAATTATTTAGGGTCTGGACATGGGCCTTTTCAGTGGGGTCGGTCTGGCTATCGGAACCACACAAAAATTTTTTCTTAGGCCTCACATGACTTACACATTTTTGAAACATGCTTAGAATGGATGTTCTTTCCCCTGTTACACATTAACTTTGACGCCAGTATAATTTGTTACCTGGGCACAGCCGACGGCACTTGTTAGACGATAAAATGACAACCAGCCGGATGTAAAAATCTCTAGCGTCGGACAGCTTGACAATAGACATGTGCATGTCAAAGGGCAGCTCGCATAGTGAGTGTTCAGGTGTTTTTTGTTGTTGTTGTTGTTTTTGTTTTGTTTTTGGTTTTTTTTTTTTTGTTATTGTTTTATTTTGGGTGGGTGGGCTTTTTTTGTTTTGTTTTTTTGTTTTTTTGTTTTGTTTTTGTCTGTTTGTTTCGGTTAATTTTTTTTCTTTTGTTTGTTTTGTATTTTTTTGTTTGTTTTGTGTGCTGTTTGTTTCGTTTGTTTTATGTTTTGTGTTATTTTTGTTTTTGGTGTTTTTTTTTTATTTTTTGTTTTTGTTTTTTTTTTTTTGTTATTTTTTGTTTTTGCTTTTTGTTTGATTTTTGGGGAGGAGGGGTGGAAGTTCATTTTTTCCTTGAAATTAGTAAAGAATATCATGTAAATACAAAATAGGTATCTGTTAATAAGCACAAAATATATTGCATTTACAAGAAATTGAGAGAGAGAGAGAGAGAGAGAGAGAGAGAGAGAGAGAGAGAGAGAGAGAGAGAGAGAGAGAGAGAGAGAGACTCTGAATTTGCTGGGCTAATATCACCGACTGAAGTTTGCATCATGCAGAAATATGAAATGACGTACAGATTCAAGCATGAAATGAGAGATATTCAACATTTCTACTCACTGTGTGACGAGGTGAATCATAATTTGAGGGAATGAACCATTTACGCCATGCCACTGAATAATCATGTGGAGGAATCCAATTGATAATATGAATTATGAACCTTTATAGAGTACCGTATTGATGTGTCTGAAATGAATAAATGTTGTCATATAGACCATTCAAATGTGTAAATTGGATTGTTTAGCTACGTTACTGGTACAAAAGGGTTCATTTGCGTGGGCAAAATTTATTTGTTTGCAAGATGTAGAAGTTACAACGTAGTGAAATGACCGATGTAGTATGTAATGTGCAGCCACAGTAGCGAGATGCACACCATCACTGCTGACAGCCTTACAGCTTGGACAAAGATATGCGCACAATTATATTTACAAAACTGTTGACAATTAGGTGGACGAAGAACACATTTGCAGGAAACAATACAAATGGTTTTGAAAAAGCCAAAAGGTTTGTTTTACTGACTGATCCGAGGGTAAAAGCCAGAAGACCCACATAAATCAGGCAAAGAAAACTAAAAAAACCGACAAAAAGTTGCTTCACTGTTTTTGAAGTGAGGTTTGAAAATTATTTTGACCTTGAATTTACTTAACTGGAAGCCATCTTAGCTTTGCATGTATTTACCTGAAAACTACGTTACCAGACGCTTTGAAGTTTGCTTTAGATTAGACAGGACAATAGATTCAATATTTCTTGTGAAAAAAAAATTATGTGAAATTTGTAAGCAGAGTAGTGTAGTCACAAAAAAGTTAAAAGATATGCAGGATGATGTTACAAAGTACCAAACATAAATGACTGGTCCTTATTGGTTTTATAAATATTTTATTTCATTTTATGTTTTTTTTATATGTATAATATGGCCCGTGACCCCCCCCCCCCCTTAGCTATATTAAAACAAAGACGAAAATCAAAGTTGAGTAAAACATTAAGGAATTGAACAAATCAGTTATCAATCAATCTGGTCGCTGTAATGACTCAGATCCAACTAGCCAAAGCTGACTTGAAAGAAAGAAAAAAAGAAAGAAAGAAACAGAAAGAAAGAAAGAAAGAAAGAAAGAAAGAGAGAAAGAAAGAAAGAAAGAAAGAAAGACAGAAGAGCAAAGAGAGCAGAAAAAGTTAAGATGGCGAGACAAATAAAAAAGATTTGGATATGACAAGATCAGAGAGTTGGACAGAAGGATGGAGAAATACAATGCTCTTGGTTAATAATACTGGACACGAGCATTACTTCTCAAGACAGTTTTCTGGTGGAAAGCAAGTGCCCACCAACATGTTACAAATGACTTTTGCAATCACACCTGATACAGTACAACTAAAGTGAATAAATGGTGAATTGCATCATGTGACCAACAAACTGAATTGATCTCTGTTACTTGGCACTCGTAGTGTGTCCAGATGTCTTGTCTAAGTGTGGATCCCTCAATAGTTTTGCTGACAGCTGTACCCATACTTTAAGAAAGCACTGCAGTTATGAAATTCTAGGCAAACGTAGCAGAACATCCCAACCTCGTAATATCATGTTGGATTCATAGGCGCATAGTCTGTCTATGATTTAACACCATTGGACTGCATGAGAAAACTAAGTATCATCCTTATATCAGTGAGAGAGAGAGAGAGAGAGAGAGAGAGAGAGAGAGAGGGGAGAGAGAGAGAGAGAGAGAGAGAGAGAGAGAGAGAGACAGAGAGAGAGAGAGAGACATCTTGCATTTTAATAACTTGAACAGTTTTTTATATTTTTTCTCACGGGTGGAAGTGGTGATCTTGTGGGTGTTAAATTGTTACCCCTGACGCATGTAAATTGGTGGCGGAAAATCTGCTGTGATGGATGGTACACCAGAAAAATTATTTCAAATTCAAAATATAGTTGATTTAATAAAAAATAAAACTCCAGATGACAGAAGGTGCTTACGGGCCTACGCCCAAAGTAGAAGATCTACTGAGAATAATCCAGCGACATAGAAGCACTGCCAGAACATGCCCAGGAGACTCATCTTGAGGGAACGTGGCGTACTGTTCATCTGTAGGACGGGATCTTGTCATACCAACCAGTTAAGACCAGAAGCACTATTTTAACAAGTGATGTTTTAATGCCTCTTTGTACACTTTATTTACTTGTATTTTACTGATGCTCAAATGCTACTTTGTACTTTTTAATGTTTGTTTTTACAGCTACTTTTATCTTTATTTCGATGGATATAGTTATTTATAATACAGGGCCCCGTGGAAGAACAGCTCTGCTGAACGGCTTACCCTGTATAAATATATTCAAATACATAAAGAAAGAGAGAAAAACATTACCCACATTCATATATCCCAACCCAACGATACCAGCAAAGTAAAATATAGCTAAATAAAGTGTTCATGGAGTGTGGCTTATTATTTATGCGTACAAAATGATTTAGAGGTAAAATCAGAAAAAAAAAAACAGTGGGGTCCCAGGACAAAAGGTGGGCGAAAATCGTAAAACAATTGGCTACGGGTAATGCTGACGGCTACACCTGACTCGTCAGTTAAGGCTAACTATTGTAGATAATTTATTTGTATTTATGATTTATATATACATGAAGCTGTCTGGTATACTTCTATCTATTGAGAATTAGATGTTTTAAATTTCTTAAGTCATGAAATGTGACAATATGTTTATTACCACTTATATGAAAACTCGCCAGTATTTTCGGACCTGTTTCCACTATCGGGGCAACCTTCTCCATTGAGCTTTATCTTTGACGCAGTGGGGCGCCTGGCACTCACCCGATCGCTGACCCTTATTTTATTGCCTCAGGGCGACTTTTACGTCTGATACAAGATACTATATTGCTCGATCTTCAAAATATCCAATCGACATGGCTGCCATTGTGAAAATAGTGAATTCTGCACCCAATGCCAATGGTTTGTGAATGAGCATCGGGACGATCTTGCCGAGTTGGGGTGGGAAGAGGGTTAAAATATATGAGACCAAAAATATATATTTTGCAATTATTTCAGAGCATCAATAATGATATATATGCTGTGGCCGTGATTTGCTTTGATATCCAAATCAAGTGTACTTTTGTGAGACTGTCCCGCAATCAATGCATTAATTGCGCAATGCTCGAGCATGCCGTGCGGTATTTGGATTTGTAACTAACGATGATGACTGCTTCAGCCACAACCAAGCAGGCAGATTAAAGTTAAGATAGTAAGTCACGTTTTAAAAGTACTTTAACGACCGTTTGCCCTACTAACTCGGAGAACGGACACCTGAAACCGTGCTGAAAACATGTGGCCCATTCTGCTGTGATTTTCCTTTCCCACCATGCATTGCGCCATGTTTAAATGGGCGCTCAATGTGCGTGCATTGTGCATATGCCTTCTGTTGAATTTGGGTTTATAATTAACGATAATAACTGCTTCAGACACAACCGAGCGGGCAGATTAAAGTTTAGATCGTAAGTCATCTGTTAAAAATACGTTTGCGACTGTTTGCTCTGGTAACTCGGAGAACGGACTCCTGAAACCTAGCGATACTAGATACTGATACCGCCCCCATCGTGTCGCTATGCTTTTTCCCCGGCCTAAGTTGACCGTCCAGACAAGTTGAAATAAAATGCTGTGTTTGAGTTGACTTTACTGCAAAATAACGGCACGCGTTGGCCAGCTTTTCTGTTACCTTTGTCTTACAACTTGGTTACGGTTGATTTGAACGACCGGTTTGGTTTTTTTTTTGGGGGGGGGGAGGTTGTGTTTGTTTGTTTGGGTTCTTTTTACGGTTGGTTGTTTATGGGGGTTTTTGTTTGTTTATTTCCCTGCGGCTGTATGCTCGTGCCATGCAGAATCGCCCAGGCACTTTCGCGAGTGTTGTTTTATATTTATCTCATGTATCAGAATAGCCTGTCCATGGCTACTCGGGGCAACATAAACATGGGGTAGAATAATATTATTAATCCTAAATTACTGAAGGCACTTATCTGTTACAACTAAACCATTGTGCATCAGATTTAATGAGTCGCTGGAAAGTGCATCTTTTTCGCAAGATTGGGAAAGTCCCAACATAAACCCCTAACACAGAAAGAAAGCAAGCAACAAACATAAAAATTACCCGACCATATCTCTCCTTTACTGTGTTAGCAAGATATTCGAAACATATGTGTAATTGATTTTTCATCACTGCATCGAAAATAATAAATCACAGAATTTTAATTAGCCTACCGAACTGGAAGATTCTCCTTTTTCTCAATCACTGGAAACTTACGACATAGTGCTTGAATGGACGAAAAGAAGACCGTCCAAGTCGCACTTGTTTTTGGAGGGGGGATTTCTCACACTTTGATCATGCATGGCATAAAGCTCTCCTTCATGAGCTTCATTCAATAGGTATTAGACAAAATTTACTTCCCTGGGTCAAACGGTATTTGGAAAATAGACGCCAAGGTGTGGGAATAAATGGACAATTCTCATCTTGGCAGACCATAACAGCAACTGTGCCGCAGGGGTCGATTTGGGGAACTCTGCTGTTTTATATATATGTACACACCAAGACGTATAGCTGAGAAAAATAATCGATTGTTTGCCAGGACACGTCGATCTTTGTCATATCTATTCAAGAAGAACAAGCAGCTAGTTTGACCCTTAAGGGCGAAGTTTCTGCCACGTCAGTGTGGGCTGAGCAATGGTTCATCAGGCTCAATAAAGCAAAACATTATCTGTGACTTGTTCAAGATCCAAAAAAGTTATAATTCCCTTGTTTATCTGAAAATCCCTATGTTTCTGACACCAAATCTCATAAATACATTGGCGCAATTTTATTCTCTGATTGTTCCTGGACAAATCACCTTGATAATTAGTATGTAAAAGCAATAAAACGTATTGACTGTCTACTGGCATGGAATTCATACTTTAGAGAAAATTCCTGGAGAAAATGTACTTGGAATTTATACGACCCCTTCTGGAATTCGGCGAATTCCCTGGGACAACTGCTTTCTGGCAGACTCCCATAAACTTAAACAAGTAAAGTCGGCGGCGGCGTGTGTCCTTACCGGTGGTGTACAGAACGGACGTGACATGTACTTTACAAAGAAATACAACGGGACACGTTGAAAGAGATACAAGAGCAACATGAACTGGTATTTTTGGCAAAATTATAAATGATTTGAGTCCTGGTTACTTGCGAGACAGGATTGCAGAGATTATTGCCAGCGGTCACAAGAGTTCGTTTTAAAAAATAAGGTTTGGCGCCCAAAGATATAAACAGAGAGCGTCCTCACCTTCTATTCCAGTCAAATTTTGTCTAAAACAAACTGTTATAATCACAAAACTGTGCACTTTTAGAAACTATTAAATCAAATCAAGAGAATCTTTTAACGGTCATAAAGTAGTACCCTAACAGGGACATATAACGCAGACAAAATTGACAAGGAGACGAGGCTGAAGAAAACATTGTGGATGCCAGTTGAAAGCTTCTCAATAAGCAATACAAAGTTTCTGTGAGTAGTAGTTTAATTCACATTTCACAATGAGACGAGGCTGAATTGCGAGTTTGAAAGACTGCTGTTTTAACTCTTATTGCGCTTATTGCGCTTGTTTCTAGACTATGCCAACAGATTTCCTCCATGCACTTTCGTGCCATAGAAAATCGTTTAACAGAACCATTTACTTTCTCTGAAACTGCTGAAGTGAAACTAGGCATGCTTTTCTTGAATATAAGGGTTTTTTTATAGAATATGAAGGTGGCTTGCTTAGAATAAACACGCAAGTGTGAATGTTGTCATAAATAGTGCTGTAAGTGTTAAATTTGATGTCTATTTTATTTATTCTTAATGGAGATGATGGGTGCTCCTATTTTTCTAGCAAACATCTTAACTGAAAACTATATAAATATAGTATCACTACAAGGATAACATGCACCTTGTGGTTCATATGAAACGCGGTTTTTTATAATTATATTAGAGGTATCTGAGGAATTACTCGCAACTTCTGAATAAGGATCAACAGAGCTTCATGCACAGCGCACGGACTCATTTGCACAAACATGGAAATAACCCTTCAGAAGAAATGGGAAACAGAGACAATTAAGGACAACAAAATGTCAATCTGTATTTTTTTATTTGACACCAGCAACCTTCGACACCAGTCGCTAAGGCGAAAAAGGGGAGGGCACAGTCCTACTGCACAAAATCCACATTCCTATAAAGAATGGTTCGATGGAGGCCAGTATGCATGGATATTACAATGGACACGGCCCAGTTCATTGTATTTTATCCACTACAAGTACCGTATTTGGAGTTGTCCCAGATCAAGACTCATTTGTGAATATTAAATGTAATATATTTTTCGGTGCAAATCTTTGACACACAATTCTTCTGGGATGTCGATTTTTGAGACTCTTTACATTGTAAAAATAAAATAAAACTAATATTACAATTAACACTTTACTCTTTGCACTATGAGCTGCCAAGGTTGTTAAAGAGAGTCCACATCTGCCTTATAGTGACTGCTGAGAATGTGTGCATTAAATCTCATGTGACCCACTGAAATTTCAAACAGTCAAATTGCTGACCCCCCCCCTTCTCGAAAAGTACTTGAGGAATTGATAGAATTAAGATAAGTTAATGATGCAGCGAATTTGATGGTCTCTTCTCTCTCATTATCCAGGTATGCCACTCGTCAATCTAATCCCAAGCTACTTGCTCTAATCCCTACGTTGATCACTCCAAGGGGAAGGTACAACATATATTGTCCTCAAAGTTGACTTCCTCCGAGTTTTTAATAACGTTATTTTGCTGTTTCTTTCAAATGGCTCATTTTGTGCTATTGGACTACAGATACATTTGGTTTACAAACTTTGTAGAGCAAATATGTCTGTCGTCCTATTGACTTACATGTAAGTCTTCACTCTAATTTATACAGTACTGAAAGATACAGGCCAAGTTTAATGAACATGTTCATTTATTTGCAAACATTCTTCATAACGTTTGATTCCTTCTTGAAAGGAAATGCGAGAGGAAGGACATTCTTAACAGTCGAATGATAAAACCTGGGTCAATACGGCAGAACGTCGATTCTCAAGATCCATATAAACTAGAAAAGAAGATTCGCTTCACAGCCAATCTGTGTGGGTGCCTTCAAAATGGGAACAGTTTGAAATGCTACACTTTGCCATCGTTCAGCATAATAAAAAAATTATGTATTAACCTAACTTGCATAAATTGCGACGCTACAACTTTTGTTCTTAGTTTAGTTATTTTTGAAGGACGCTACTGTCTATAATAGTTTTGAAGCAATTCAACACTTTAATTTTGTGTATTTGCCTAATGTTGAAAATTGTAAGCTCACAACAGAGATTCAAATTTAGACACAATTCGAGAGTTCCTATCGGCAACCTTCCTGGTTCCCATTTCGCATAAAGAACAGAGGACGAAACCCGTTCTGTGTTCTTAACAGCGAGACTTAAGTAACTGACTGTATGTCAAAGTGTGACCTGAAAGATACTGGTTGCAGACAGTTATAAAGAACATCAGCAGATGAATCAAAAACCGCAGGATTTAGATAGCAAAATCAGACCCAGCTGTGCATACATTTCATAATAAAAATGCTTTATATTTGAAGCTAGCTTACTGTGGGATTGGAATCCTCGACCTTTGGCACAATCACCTTGCCAAATATAAAATACAGCACTCCGACGTCTGGACCATGGAATTGAAAAAAAAAACACGGAAAGGTTGATCAAGGATCCAGGATGACGTTATAGTGGCTTGTTCGTTGAGACAATAGGGCATTTTTAAAGACTGGCGATTTCTATTACAAATAAGTAAATATACTTCGAATATAATTTAAAGGTCGGAGCAATGGCTAATAGCACACAGAAATCAATAGAGTATTATCATATTATGAAAAATACATTGTGTGTGGGGGTATGTGTGGGGGTGTGTGTGGGGGGTTGTTTTGTTTTGTTTTTTTGTTTTTTTGTTTTTGTTTTTTGTTTGTTTGTTTGTTTGTTTTTTTTTTTTGTTTGTTTTTTTGTTGTTGTCAGCCTACTTGGTAGACTGCTTGGTCCTTGAAAAACATTCTTTTCCTCTTCTTCTTCTTCTTCTTCTTCTTCTTCTTCTTCTTCTTCTTCTTCTTCTTCTTCTTCTTCTTCTTCTTCTTCTTCTCCTCCTCCTTCATCTGCTTCTTCTCCCTTCTTCTTCTTCTTCTTCTTCTTCTTCTTCTTCTTCTTCTTCTTCTCCTCCTTCTCCTTCTACTTTTTCTTCTTACCGGTTGCAGAGAAAAACGCCGCAACCTCAAGATACAGAATGAAAGTAAAAGGACATAAGGAACGAAACAATATATTTGAGAAAAACGTATGTTGTTTGCACACAAGCGTACAAATAATTGATTGAGGTATGGCTTTACAGACACAAGAGGAAAGTCTGAAAAATATGCTGTGTGTTCTGTAAGAAATCTCACTGGAACAGGGCGTAGGCCAATGAAGTGTTTTGCTTGGTTTCAACGTGCTGTATACCTGATTTTGTACGTCACGTGATGCTTTATTTATAAGTTTCATCCTGGTGTGTTATTCATCCGTCCTGGCGGGATAATGGATGCTCATCAGCTGTGATTTTATGTTCTTTTGATGTAAACGGTATATGGTACTTTGACACACCGTGGGACCTGACCCACCTGTCGCCGCTGCTCCGGGAAAGTGGTGGTGTCAAATAATAAATTATCGTCATATATATTTCAGTAATCAGGAGTCCGCAAAACTCAGAACATCCAAAGCGGGGCGCAGTGCTAGTACGATCCATTCAGATTGATCTTCTAATGTTTTAACATCTATTTTGCTCTGCATTTTATACCAAACGCTCCCGTCATGATTATTTTCTTAGGCCCTTAAGAAGAAGCGTGATCATAGATGAGCTGAGGAAGACGACTGCAACCCCAGAGAAAGAGAGATAATGAGAGACCTGAAACAGTTTATGCCAGACTTGCTTATATCCATTAGACTATATGAGTGTCATTGGATTACCTGCCAACTTAAAAAGAACGGCGAACCATCCCAACATCGATAACGCAACGGGTATTCTGCAGAGACCTGCTCATATGTGTCCGACATTGAAATTACAAATGCAGGGAAAAGGAAATAGAAACAGTTTGGCACAACGTAAACTATGTATTTTGTATCGGTAAAAATTTTTTTATCTATCACCTTTAGATAATTTATAAATCTTGAGATTCAGTGCAGATCCGCATGCGCCAAAGCCAATCAGTGAGATCAATGCGACAAGTGTTCATCAGACTAACAGCAGACCTATAACGGCTTCAGGATCGGGCTTCTTTCAAACGTACGACAGTTGCAAACCTGATGTACTTCAAAGTGGCTCCAAATGTCATTTTCGGTAGCCGAGTTGTAATGGACTCCAAACATGTCATGTTGAATCGCTATACATTCCTTCAACTGTCATGATATATGCCATAAGAGACCAGAGCCAGCAGAAATACTTTTATTTTGGCTGTCACATGACACCACAAGAGTCACACTCGGCCTAGTATTATTGTACCACATCATATACCACCAGTCTCATTTCAAAATGGGAGCCAAGCGTTAGATGATATTGAACTGTTCCGCTGGATGGTGCTCTTAGGTTTCCTGCTAGATGCAAACCTGTGGATTATACCTAATTTGGAGCTAAAATATATCGAATACGAAAATGGTGCTGACGATGATATGAATAATTGATTGAACGACCAAAGAAACAAAGAAACAAACGCCTGAACAAATAAACTAGTTAATTGATTGATTTAAAAACCGTCCAGCAAGCACATATATTTCATATTCAGATGACGAAACATGACCATTGTGTTAATACATTAGTAAGATGCACATAAAGTCCAGAGATGATCAGAGCCAAACATACTTTAAGTCTTGCCGTCCTGACTTTATTAGAGTTACACTAAATTAGAGTCTAAGAGGTATGCAATTTGTTAATTGTATAAATGTATGCAGTAATATATGTATACGTATATATGCATATACATATATATATATATATATATATATATATATATATATATATATATATATATATATATATATATAATCGTTTGGATGAAAAGGGAAGAAAAAGGTGCCAGAAAATATCTTACTGTTCTCCTTCATTTTGATGCGAGTCAGCTTTATCACTACATGTGTGACTGATACAAAGGTATTTTGTTTGTCTGACTGGTTTGTGGGTTTTTTTGTTTGTTTGTTTGTTTTTTGTTTTGTTTTGTTTTTATTTTTGGTGTGTTTTTTTTTTTGTTTTTTGTTTTTTGTTTTTGTTTTTTTTTTTTATATTTTTTGTTTGGTTATTGTTTTTTCTTTTTTCCGTTTGTAGACAGACGTATAGATGGACGGACAAACGAACGACGGAGGACACAGACAACCTTTAAAATAACTGATCGTTGTAGAGCGATTTGACTGGAAAGCGTTGAATTAGGACATACATACACCGTCGGAAATACGCTGTGACAGAAACATTGAAAATTCTGCTACAACCATTTTTTCTATAGTAACATCTCGCTACTGTGGCTGTATCGGCTCATGTGTGGCTATACTCCCAAATGGCTTTAATATTATACTTCGTAATTAGTCTAAAATTGACACGTTTGAAGCCAGGCTCTGATTAAAATCCAACCTTGTCTAAATTGAGAAATGACATACTGATATTGTGACGTATGTTTTGTTATGACTGCTGTGTAATAGATGATTTTGTTTTAAAGGTTATCATTAGTTAATCTGGCAATATTCAGGAAAGCAGACCTCAAAGGTGACAATAGACCAGGCCTGAAGATGGCTTTCAGTGTTTAATTGAGCAACGCCATTCTGGAGGCATATCCAGGTCACTTCGGCTAACCCCAACTTGCAGTTTGAATGTTTTAAGAAACTCCAACCCATTGCGTGTTCCTGTCAGATTGAGCACAGCAGACCCAAGCTGCATGATCTCACGATTGACAGTAAGTGTGAAAAAAAATGAAAACGTTTGGACAAAGAGACCTGCCTGCATTGGAACGGTTGTTGCGTGTTGTTGGCTGTGTCATGAGAAGTACCATGTGGACATGCAAGGTGTGGATAATCAGCTACAAAGAGGTAAGGCTATTAAGTATAACGTACATTTATGGTGTGATTGGGTCGGGTACATTCACAGTATCATTTGTGCCAAGTAAACCCGCTACAAAGTTCAATAAAGATAAATCTTAAGCAATAACGTTTGCGTGAAGAATTTGTTTCTCAAGAGAGGCTTCAAAAGTATAGTGATAATAAAAATGCTGAGACCGGAGACTGTGCCAATGGACGACTGGTCGAGTGAATAGAGCCTATTCACTGGGCTGTGCCAACGCAAACTTATCTTATCAAATGGCGCTGCTATGTGTCTCTCAGAAAGAACCCTGCTAGTCTAGGAGATCAAAATTGCCAGGCCTGTGATTTGGACTTTGGTAGACAACATGACTGCATGCAAGATGCTTGTTCATCTAAGTGGGAAAACAATATGGACTGCTTCCTTGCACAGGCAGAAATGACCATGCCTTTTCTTTAAATTGAGAGGAGGGGGCGGCTTTGAAAAAAATCACGACTGTTCAAGCACTATGAGATCATTACGTGCTAATAACGTAGCTCTAAATTCATTGCGAGTCTACAACCGTTCAAATCTTGACAAGCCCATTAACATGAATATCCCTACATATAATGGCAAGACGTGGATATCTA
Source organism: Hermodice carunculata (assembly GCA_964020975.1). NCBI lineage: Eukaryota > Metazoa > Annelida > Polychaeta > Eunicida > Amphinomidae > Hermodice > Hermodice carunculata. Next base: position 95,546,273 of record OZ026613.1, on the reverse strand, counting down.
TCAAGCTATACATTATTCATTAAATATCTAAAGATGATAAGATGTCACATTGACCACATAAAATAATAACTGTCATTACAAAAGAAGCAGAATACAGTTTTCAACAATGCCGGAGAAACTGCGCCAAAATCCGAACCAACAAGAACCATCCATAATCAATATTTCCCAGCCATCAAAGAAGCAAAGTCAAAATCTGGTTGTGCGAGGAAGACACCAACAACGAAGTATCATCTTTACATCAGTGAATGAATATGAAAGAGAGAGGGGGGAAGAGAGAGGAGGAGGAGACAGAGAACGGGGCAGAGAGATAGGGAGAGATAGAGAGAGGGACAGCTAGAGAGAGACAGAGAGAATGAGAGAGAGAGAAAGAGAGAGAGAGAGTAAGAGAGAGAGAGAGAGAGAGAGAGAGAGAGAGAGAGAGAGAGAGAGAGAGAGAGAGAGAGAGAATCTGCTGGCCTAATATCACCGGCTGAAGTTTTCGTCATGCAGAAATATGAAATGACGCACGGATTCGAGCATGCAAAGAGCGAAATTCAACATCTCTACACATGTGTGACGAGGTCAGTCATAATTTGAGCGAATAAAGCATTTACGCCATGCCACTTGATAATTATACGAACGAATGCAGTTGATAATATGAATTATGAACCTTTATAGAGTACTACGTTGATGTGTCTGAAATGAATAAATATTGTCACATTGACCATTTAAATGTGTAAATTGGATTGCTAAGCTATGTTACTGCTATAAAAGAGTTCATTTGCGGGGGCGAAATTCATTTATTTGCAAGATGTGGAAGTTGCAACCTAGTGAAATGACCAATGTGGTATGTAATGTGAAGCCGCAGTAGCGAGATGCACACAATCCCTGATGACTGCTTTACAGCTTAACCAAAAATATGAGCACAATTTTATTTATAAAACCTTTGACAATTTGGTGGACGAAGAACGCATTTGCAGGAAACAATGCAAATGGTTTTGAAAAAAGCAAAAAGGTTTGTTTTACTGACTGATCCGAGGGTAAAAGCCAGAAGATCCACATAAATCAGACAAAGAAAACTAAAACCAGCAATAGGTTGCTTTATTGATTTTGAAGTGATGCTTGAAAATTATTTTGACCTTAAATGTATTTTACTGGAAACCATATTAGCCTTGAATGCATTTACCTAAAAACTACGTTACCAGGCGCTTTGAAATTTGCTTTAGATAAGAGAGGACAATAGATACAGTGTTGCTGTGAAAAAATGATGTGATATTTGTAAGCAAAGTATTGTAGTCAAAAAAAGTAGTTAAAAGATACATAGGATGATGTTAGAAAATACCACACAAAAATGGCTGGTTCCATTTCGTTTTATTATTTTACTGTATTTAATTTTATAATATGGCGCGTGATCCCCCCCCCCCCCCCGTTTGGCTATATTAACACATTGACGAAAATCGAAGTTGAGTAAAACATTAAGGAATTGAAAAAATCAGTCATCAATCAATCTGGTCACTCTAATGACTCATATCGAACTAGCCAAAGCTGACTTGAAAGAAAGAAAGAAAAAAAGAAAGAAAGAAAGAAAGAAAGAAAGAAAGAAAGAAAGAAAGAAAGAAAGAAAGAAGAGCTAAGAGAGCTGAAAAAGTTAAGATGGCGAGACAAAAGAGAGATTTGGATTTGACAAGATCAGAGGGTTGGACAGACACAAAAATGGCTAGTTCCATTTCGTTTTATTATTTTACTTTATTTCATTTTATAATATGGCTCGTGACCCCCCCCCCCCCCCCGGTTTGGCTATATTAACATATTGACGAAAATCGAAGTTGAGTAAAACATTAAGGAATTGAAAAAATCAGTCATCAATCTGGTCATTCTAATGACTCATATCGAACTAGCCAAAGCTGACTTGAAAGAAAGAAAGAAAGAAAGAAAGAAAGAAAGAAAGAAAGAAAGAAAGAAAGAAAGAAAGAAAGAAAGAAAGAAAGAAAGAAAGAAGAGCTAAGAGAGTAGAAAAAGTTAAGATGGCGAGACAAAAGAGAGATTTGGATTTGACAAGATCAGAGGGTTGGACAGTAGGATGGAGAAATACAATGCTCTTGGTCGATAATACTGGACACGAACATTACTTCTCAAGACTGTCTCCTGGTGGAAAGCAAGTGCCCATGAACATGTAACAAAATGACTGTTGCACTCACACCTGATACAGTGCAACAAAAGTGAATAAATGGTGAATTGCATCATGTGATCAACAAACTGAATTGATCTCTGTTACTTGGCACTCGTAGTCTTTCCAGATGTCTGGTCATAAGTGTGGATCCCTCAATAGTTTTGCTGACAGCCGTACCTATACTTTAACTCATTCCATACTATGGTCACATGGCTTGGTCAGTGGTTCTGGCACTGCCTGTTTTGTCATGCTGTAGCTGCCATTGTTGCAGCTGCAGCATGACTTGCCAGGCAGTGCCAACACCACTGACTTAAGACTATAGTTATGTTGGTATTTGAATGAAAGCTCTTTTCATGAAGAATTTAAATATGCAATTGTCGTCTTAAGTCTTGGTAAATATAGGGAAAAATCAGATGCTGGTATGGAATGAGTTAAGAAAGCACTGTAAGTATGGAATTCTAGGCAAACTTAGCAGAACATCCCAACCTCGATATATCATGTTGGGTACATAGGCGCACAGTGTGTATACGATTGAGCACCATTGGACTGCATGAGAAAACTTTATCTCATCGAGGTGAGGGTGATAAAAATGAATGAGAAAATGTATTTTAAGCAGGATGCAATGTTGAGCCGAAGGCTGAGTGTCTATTTGTACTGTAGACACGCTTTGGGTTTGTTGATCTGGAGCTAATATAAAGCTGTGTTGAGACATTATGTGCTGACATCGCTCGTAATTGCTGCTGTGATATTCATAATTCTTAATAAAAAAAATGTTATGTCAATCTACGTGGTTCTGTTGGTAAATGCTATTTATTTCATTTGTGATTGGGGTCATGTGTAACATTATCGGTGTAAAGTTTCATGCATGTCTGTCATATTTAGACATGCATTGCGAAAACATGTGGAGACGATATCAGAAATTTGGACAAAGGAAATTTTTAAAAATAGGAGTAGATAACACTTGCGACACCAATAGTAAGATGTCACACCTGAATGAAATTACTAAGCCCTTAACTCTTTCTTCATGTCTTGCAGATTTGCAACATCTGCTTCTTAATTTAACACCATTATGTGATTTTGACCATGTGTTTGACTAAAGTTGATAAATGGTGATGGTGACAAGCATGTGGGGCTCAGTTTGAACACGTTTTGTCTTTGATGATAGCCTCACTTTGATCTCTTCAGTTATAGCCTCATTACTTTACATTCCTAAATAGTCATTTGGTATTGTAGTCCACCGTAGGGCGGTTCAGCTACCCATTTTCTTTGTTGCTAAAAGATGCATAAAGCCAAAGTCAACCCAAAGAGGAAAAAAAACAGTAATTGAATGGAAAAGACAGTGACGTTAGAAACCACTGGATGCACACTATACAGGTCAGACTAGGACTAGAGTGACCGTGACACAAAATTTGCAATAAATGAATCGTCATGACAAATAAAAACCAGCCATTTTGGGCAGACACCAATTCCAGATTGCAAAAAATATGGCAAAGATGACCAGCGAAATATATTCTGGCTGTATATGATAATATCCAACGTGCAACAGCTCCATTGTACTGTACCAGCAGCTCTGCAATTTGTACTTCTAATTGGGTAGTTACAATCTATACATATAACAAATTGTCATTCATTTTAATTTTGTGAATGAGCTTTTTGTGACAATGCTACATCGTGATTGTTTAATTTTTTGGATGTATTTGTGGCGAAATTTGGCATCCATGTTATATTTTGGTGTCTCACATGGGCATTGGACTTTTCAATTCTGCTTATCTGATCTTTAACATGTTCACATCACCGTGCCTCTGTCGATAATTGGCGTTCTATCCAATTATGTTTTTCTGTTATTGGCGTTGGCTATAATTCTTTCGTCCGTCCAAAGAAAACACTGGACAAATGCATAGGCTTCTTGACGCCATTAATATCTATTTATATATACTTGTATTTTTCTCGCTCGTTGTGTCACAATAAAGTAAATGGGTCAAATTACTGTTATAAGCAGTAATTTGAACACTAGGAATCAGAGCCAATTGTATTATGCTGAAACTTTTATTTTTTGATCGCTGTCTCAGAATTAAATAAATGGATACAAAATAACTGTCATTAACAGTGAATTGAATATCAGGAAGCAGAGCTGATTGTAATATAACATGATGTCTGCATATTTTTTGTACAGTATATTTTCAGAGATTATTCATATTTTTATGTTTATGTGTATAGACCACGTCTAACAGTCAAATTATTTCTCAAATTTACTACAATTAACTGAGTGATGAGAGTCTATGCAACAGAAGTTTTACGTGTGATCTAATTCCTTTCAATTAATTTTACAATGTTCCCATATATCTGTGTGGGATGATTTTAGAAGGAAACCATCTGAGCCAAATTGAAAGAGATTGATTACGTTTGTTTTTATATTTGTTTATCTGGATGAAGAAGTATTCGCATTCATTTGCACGTTGGCTAAACTGGTACAAACTTTGATGCTGAAAAACAAGAAAGTTAAAATAATCTCTGGTGCAATTGGATGAAACATAATTAGTTCCTGAGAGATGTATGCATTGCATTCTACATACGGTACATCACCAATTATCTCAGTGTTTGATTACTTGACAACAGGAATTGGGAATTCGAGCAAAATGCACTAAAGTGATAGGGTTGTTTCGTTGTAACTAAGTACATACACAAATGAATGTTAGCATATTAAAACCTCCCTACCTTTTGCTATATCATAAGGTAAAAGCAGGTTTACATTTTAGAAAAACACAGTGCGCTTTGGATTTGTGGGTCTTTTTTTTTTTTTTTTTTTTTTTTTTTTTTTTTTTTTTTTTTTTTTTTTTTTTTTTTTTTTTTTTTTTGTTTGGTTTATTTATTTTTAATTAATTTTTTTGTTTGTTTTTAAATATATTTATTGCAAAATATTAATAATGCTGCAACTTACTCCATTCTCCTGGTGTCAGGCTAACCATAGAGAACACACACGTCAGTGTGTCATCACAGTGAAGGAAGCAACCGACTTACCGTGTTTATCTGAAACAACCAAGCATCACCATAATATCAAAAAATTTCTCTGCTATGATACTGACATTGGGTACAGTGCCGCCTAAGAACCGCTGTTGCGCCTGCAGTGTATGTGCCACACCAACATACATTTACTGACGCTTCCAATAGCGACGATTATACTTCACTTCCCTGCTTTGGCATGAGTTCGGGGGTTGAGGGGGTTGCTAAGTTAGAAACGTCAGAGCAGACATTTGTATAACCCGATCTCTTATACTTGCCTTGTTAACAGAATACAAATTTCGTCCGCAGGAGAATGTTCACTCCTTTTTGTCTTACCAACTTCTATATAGGAGCCAAATATCATCCCGAGTGAGAACTCTATGTGTCACTGATGCACATCCTTCAGGATGATGTACATCACAGCATGTAAAAATATAAACTTGGCAACTGCATACTTTTTCTTATATAATTATGTTTACACGACATTTTGTCGACAAATTAGTCTGTTGATATGAATGCACACTTTGATTACATCCTTAATACAGAGGGCACCACCTGAACCTCAAGTTCAGGTTTCATAGCATCAGCCTGAAACCATGCTGTTATTTAGTTTCCGCTAAGAGGTAAATGTCATATTGTATGAAATTATATGGAGAGTACTTTAACCGTTATACAGTGGCACATTGGCTTGTTATTTCATCATAGACAGCCATAGCTTTAATTTCAAAATGCAGGAAACTCTATGGGGCATGACGACAGCTTCGCATGCGGAGTTTAATTCTACCTATTTTGAAATATTGAGTTCGTGATATGGTTCCGTTCCTTAATTTATTTTATCCGTATATTATTTTAGTATGTATCAAATGAAAACAAATTTTAAAAACAGTGCGCTGTCCTCACCAGAAAGCAAATAATAACTACTAGAAAATACTTTTTGACGTACAAGTGAAAACGATTTTAGGAAGCTTCTTCTTCAGATTGAAGTAAAACTCTTTAAATAGAAAACACTAAAGCTGATTTAAACAGTATGAAATTAACTTTTAGTCAAGGTCTATAATCCTCCAAACATAATACATCATTATTTTTTAGTGATCACCAGAATCTAAAGAATCGCTTAATATCCACATGTCTAAATGGCAAAATTCAACAATTTTGGTTGTACATAGCATACATATTCATATCAAAATATTTTGTCGTAGTTTACTATCTGCAGATGTGACTTGGTGTTGTTTCAAAATTAAAATATCTTCATATTTGTGGCCCATTATCTACCATATCAACCGATTGTCAAAATAAAGTTGATAGCAGACGATTTGTGATTTAAGTAATGTCCATGGGATCAAAGTCCAGTAAAGATCACCAGAGCCACAAGGGCCATCCTACAAGTATTAGCTGTTTTATCATTAAATAAAAGCAACAAACTGCAAATATTGATTATATCGAGTTGTATCCAAACCTACACATATCTGAGGCTTACGTGCCTACCAGGACTGCAGACGTGAATCACTAGAGGCCTGTCGGATTCTAAAGCATCAATAACTTTCGGACCGAATCTCTTGTCTCCCTTAAGTTTCAGACTCCTCTAATTAAATACTTATTTTACCTTATTTTGAGTCGCCAAAAATAACTAAATTGCAATTGTGATGGACTAAATATGTGGAACATGTCTTTAAAGTGTACATCTGTTGCTGCAACACATTTAATCTCCCCCAAAAGACACGTTCTTCAGGCACCGACAGTTTCCCCAATTTTCTGGATTTCAACATAATCGTAGCCAGGACACTGCACATGTGGTGCCAATATAGTTTAGTATGATAATGTGGTTATCATATAAGCTCCCCATGATTCTTGGGACAGGGATAGTATGATATGAATATGTTTAATTTATTGATAATTATATTGTTTGATCAATACGGACCGTCCCCCATTCGTTGCATCGATATCATTATGTTCTTTCTTTTTTCTTTCTTTATCAGCTGATTTGTCCGACATTTTATCTGAAGAATATTTATACGTGGAAACTACACAATTGGCGAGTTCATACTTCTTTGCATAAAGTCTGTTTTTTTATGAAGAAGGGTGACAGTTTTGAATATTATGCAATTATGGGCCATTGGAAAATTAAACCTTGAATCTCTTCCAACCTGTTATATGTAGAGGTGCCATTCCAACTTCAATCCATAGGTTAATGCTGCAGGCGCATCCAATTAGCCGCAAACAAAAGTTGTAGAATTTTAATGTATGCTAATAAGGGGCACTTGCAAAGTTTAAATGTTGACTATGTTCAAGATTATCATAGGCAGAGGTGTCATTCCATCTTCAATTCATGGATCTGTGCAATTGCATCCAGTGAATCACGAACAAAAGTTGTATAATTTTGATTTATACCTTTTAGGGGGAGTTGAAAAAGTGCAAAATGTTAACTATCTAACTTCAAAACTATCATGCATAGATATGCTATTCTAACTACACACCCTAGGTATGTCCATCGCCAGAACTAAGCATTCAGTCGCCACTAAGGCTAGAATCTCAGAGCTGTGTGGGCTTATCAGTGAGGTTGAAATAATGCACATTTGGTGCAACAATAGCAGACTTATACATATTTATGGTAGACCAGACATGCAACACGCCAACTCATCAGTAATCAATTACATGTATATGCACATCGCCATGACTTGTTGTTTACACTCATCTCAGATATGGTGACCATTTTGCCATCTGTCAGCGCTATTATGTCAGCAGTCACAAATGTATCAAGGTTGCAATAAAATGTGTACAGAACTGGAATTACCTCGTGTTTCTCCTTTTATCACCAATTTTTTTTGCCTGCTGGCACTTGACATTCTGTTTTATCCATAATTCATTCATTTTTTCTCTCTTCTCCCTTCCTTCCTTTCTCTCTGACATTTCGGTTTTACCAGCAGATTGTTCCATGCCTACAGCTCTATTTTCCTAGTTTTGTTTTCTGAAATTTCATGTTTTGTCCCATGTTACTGTTCAAATTTTAATTTCAATGTACAAGGCAACAAATTTCCTTTGTATGTATACAAAAAATTTGCTTTGAAGCAAATCTTCTTTTCTAGTTTTTTGTTTTTTTTCCTTGTAGGGCTTCCCTGATTAACTCTACTGACACATAATTAGGCATAAATTCAAGCTACCTGGATTTTTTTTCACCGCGAAAATAAACACGGGTGCGAAACTTTCATGTTGCCATGGCGATATGTTTTAAACCATTCACAAATTGTTTTCATTCTTTATGTAATACGACAGACAACCAATTACACCTTGATTTGTGGCTTCAAGTGCTATACTTAAGAAAGTCACGTGGAGAAGCATGCTTTTGTCCGCTTTGAACCATTTGATGCCTGCACTTAATAATATGAAACGTGAGAATACCGTACAAGACTTTGTAGTTTTCTGTCAATTTACATGGGATACTCGTCAAGTCTGACTATCGAAAATATACCAAAGTGAGAATATGTGGTCTTGACGTGGTGTGCCAAATGTCCTGCAGACGCTAAAGGTATGCCTGACTCTGGGCACGGCGGGGCACCGGTAATTAACTTCTGTAGTTAGGACCGCCGCAGCAACATCAGATAGGTCTGTGCAGACGTCGTCCTTACACAACTTGATGTTATCGGCATGAATTGCTTAAATGGCAAGGCAGTTGCCCATACGTTTGAGCAATGCTGAGTTATTTCGTTTATTTACGTTATTTATGAGGATTAGAGCTTCCAAATTTGCAACATTACATATCACACGTTTTTCTTCCAAAGTGAAGGTAAATCTGCAAAATGACATTTTTTTTACCATTTAGGTTTAAAATTACTTTATTACTGGGGACCTCTTTTGTACTTTTGGACACAAGAAATAGATATCGCAGGCGTTATCAGCTTGCTGGCCATATTAAATATCCGCACTTCAAAGAGATCAATAATCTCATTGAGATCAGGATCCCATGCCAAGTTTTGGACGTAGAGGTGTATGCTAACTACCCTTAGGATGTCTTTCAGAAAATATACCTTTATACAAGATGGCAACGGCACGGAAACATCAAGGACACTGACAGGAAGGATAGAACCTGTTTATGTAAGACCACGTCATCAAACGAAGCCCATGAATTCCATCCCAAACCCCGGCGCACACATTTTGTGACCACTCAAAAGAACATCTGCCTATGGGCGTTCTTCTTACAGAGAGAAACCAGATCCTTATCGTGTACAATTATCGCTAGATTTTCCACTGAACACCAACTTTTACAAATACTATATGAGAGACCCACAATTATTAGCATCATCGCAAAGAGGAAAGGTAACCATCTAGGGAGATCACTTTTAAGGAGTGAGGACGATCCGTATGTCGCACATGTATCACAACTTGTTTTAATCACGCTGACGTTAAAAGGGTCAAAGAGCCTACTATTAATAGTAGGCATACACAGGCAATACAAGTCTATACTAGAAATGTTCATCTTGTGACCAAATGCATTGCAAGATATCTATTCCAAATGCATCCATAGATTATATGTACGAATGGTGAGGACAAATATCTTTTCAGCCTGAGAATTTTTGGTGTAATGTCACCACGCCACGCCACAACCTGTGAGGTGAAGTAGAGGATATCATACAATATCATATTCATATAAAAACACGAAAGTGTATACAGAATCTCATTACAAAATGTTTTATAAAAACATGCTCCAAAGCCCCGTTTGGAACATAATGTTCCAAGACTGTTTCTAGGTGAAGGAGAAAAAGACATGGTACTTCATCGAGAAAGGGTTTGATCACAGAGTACTGAAACCGCTCATCAGTTACTCGACCCCCCCCCCCCCCCAAATTAGCAGAAGAAGAAAAAGAAGAAGGAGAAGAAGAAGAAGAAGAAGAAGAAGAAGAAGAAGAAGAAGAGCAAGAAAAAGAAGAAGAGCAATAACAACAATAATAATGATGATGATGATAATAATAATAATTAGTAGTAGTAGTAGTAGTATCATCATCATCAACAACAACAACAACAACAATTATAATAATAATAATAACAACAATCACAATAATAATAATAATAACAATCATAATAATAATAATAATAATAATAATAATAATAATAATAATAATAATAATAATAATAATAATAATAATAATAATAATAATAATCAAGCACATTAGTATATCAAGGACGAGTATGTACTTAAGTTCCATTGTTACGACTCAGATGGATTGCAGTACCTGCGGAATGTTCAAACGTAATCTGTAGAAACATAAAATCTGGACGCATGACAGTTACATGCATTCCCCAAAGAAGAATAAAAAGAGCGGTGGCAGTCTGTGGCCAATGGAGCCCCTGGCCTAGACAATGTGGAAACATATTCCATGGACATGGGTCCCACGCCGATCACTTTCTTCAATAAAATGCTGAAACCCACGAGAATCTTCATTGTTTTGAATTAGCATAAGCTTCAACAACGTTTGTACACCCCATGGAGGCTTAATTTTCTATTTGAAAGTCCAAGAAGTGTTTCTTACCGAGAGACATGTGGATGTGAATACTGTATTTAGCCCTCTACGATAGTAATTATGTTCCGGAGACATTTGGATTTGTCATCTAAAAAACAAGTAAATAAACAAACAAATCCGGTCGTATCGCTGTAAACACGGAGTGATGCCATGCGTCACGTTGAGAGCATACTACGTGTAATGTGTGTGAAGGTGCACTTGCATTACGTCCCATAATTCAACTTGTATTCAAAGGTTTGCAGACAGAAACTAAGAACCTATATTAAAAAAACTGACAGAATCTAAGTTTATTTATGCTACATTCAACAAATGCCAGTCAAACAAAAACTGAAATGCATCTGCTGCAGTAGGGTCCTACTATAAATTAGTTTCGGCTCATGTAAATTTGAATGGATAGTAGGAAATAAAGTCATATCTCTTTTAGGATAATTTATCAATAATGAAGTTTTGAAAAAGGAATATAAAACTATTTCGTGTTAAATTCCCAAATGTATTCAGTAAGCAAAACTTGAAGATACAAAATGCTTTTTAATATCAGTAGAATTATGGGTTTTTCTGTAGGTGATATGTAATTGAATTTCAGTTGTCGGTCATTATGTTTTTTTCCCCTGGTGGGTCATTGTTGACCAGGACGTAGTGTTCGCAACATGAGCTGTGGACAAACTTATTGCAATCTTACACTTTACACCACGTGATACTTCATTAACATCATGATTGTTGTCTAGCAGTAAGAAGTCATCAACGGTAGTATGCAACGTTGCTTTAGTTGTTTTTTTATAATAAATCTGATTGTGATTTATACTTTGTATAAGCGTGGTTACAACGACTTACCGACTCACGGTAGCTAGTTAACATTTATACTGGGAGGTAAAGCTGTTGTATTCTCACAATGATACATCAACATGTTGTAAAATTAGGCTTAACGTTCGATGATAATACATACGCACTGCGCTCAACTCGTAGCGATACGAAACACCCAAGATCACTGATATAATAAGCTGTGAGCTGGAGTTGACGGGTAAGAGCAGGGGGTTGTCACGCCAATTAAACACACCTCTAGTACGCAAGGTCAAAATCAACTGGTTCATGTGGGTTCTCAGTAGAGGGCTGTGTGGGCAGGCGGGCTTGGTATCTGTATTTTCATTCGTTTCTATTGTAATCTGCACCTATGTAACTAAAACTGTTCTACCTAGAAACACCAAATTCCTTGTGTTAAGTGGTTGTATATAGTTGAAAGACCCTTGTAAATTTGATGACTTTTACTGCAAAACTATCCAACGTGTTGAATGTTACTCTAACATGGAATCTTATAGGAATACATACCTCTAGCCCACAGAAATTTTGTGTGTTGGGTTGTGTATTTAGCCAAATACACATACAATTGTTAATTGCGACCTCTCCAGCTGCAGAGATGCCATAATATATACGAAAATACTGTGTTTCAATGAGGGACAAATACCGTAAATTGGTCCAAATTTCAACTAATTTCAGGGGCTGTCCCTGATGATGAGGTACAGTTGGCATCTCTGCAATTGACAAATCAAAATAGCGAGGGGATGGTTCGTTCGCTATGACATTTTTACAATAAACAAGCTAGTCAGTTGCATGATACAGAACTTTTCCGTGTGAATATTTGGGTTTAGTTGATATGAAAGTAAAAGTACGCAAAATCAAATTTTGATTTACATGTCGATTACACAGTCAGGTAAACGTTGATTTGAAATAACAGCTTTGACTGACTCATATTTCATGAAAAATAAATTCATGTTCCGAATAATGGAAAAAAGACACACACACACGTATATATATATATATACATATATATATGTGTGTGTGTGTGCGTGTGTGTATATATATGTGTGTGTGTGTGCGTGTGTGTGTGTATTTTATTGATTTTCATCATCGTTATTTGATTCCAACTTGTTGAAAGACATTATTATTATTATTATTATTATTATTATTATTATTATTATTATTGTTGTTGTTGTTGTTGTTGTTGTTGTTGTTGTTGTTATTATTATCATTATTATTATTATTATTATTATTATTATTATTATTATTGAACCTCCGCGAACGGAGAAATTAAAAGTACATTCAAATGACTACATCGAAATGATAAAGACAGATAAAATACACCATGCAGAAAGTAAAATAACTACTGAAGTATGTAAAATGACAGATACAAAACAGTCAAAGGGTACAAAACCAACGTAGCTAATGCCATGCCACTGCATCGGGGAACATTACCATAGTACATATGAATAAAATGATACAATAACATTCGGTAAAACATCGAAACTATGCAAATAAAAAAAAATGAATCAATTATGTCATGTGGGTCCGCACAGAGGTTCGGCCGCTACCGCTGCCCCCCTCTGGCGACCCCAGGAGCACCTAGTCATGATATTGATAATTTTATATTATTCAGTCCATGTTCCGGGAAATAAAAGTAAGGTACGTCAAATATATGTATATATATATATATATATATATATATATATATATATATATATATATATATATATATATATATATATATATATATATATATAAACCGCCTGAGAATAAAATACAGTACACCTTATGGTCAGTAACACACTATATCATGAAAAGAGTAGTGACCATAAATGGAACCATTGCATGTTTTCCAGTCCATGACTTTACATAATTCTCAGATATACTACATATGGCAGAAATACATGTGAAGTGAATAGTGACAATTAATGAATTATCTTGAGCTGCTCCACTGGCCAAATGTTCAGAAACATCTGGTCAGTAGAACAGCCAAATCATTATACATGATGTTTTAATGGCGATAATACAAGTACAAGACACCGATCAGTAGGGAAAATGCCTATCACTAGTTAGGAATCACCCGCTAATGAGTGTAACTGAAGGTAAGTAAAATTCTTAAGAGATCACAAGTCTACGAAGTAAGCATACATGTATTGCTATTTTTGTTTGGCGGAGTGGAAAACGAAACTTAAACAATTTTCTGGGTATTAAATAAGCATAAGTTGTAAAAAATTTTCGAGTTGTTAAGAAACTAAAACTTCATTTCACATATATAACAATACATACGAACTAATTTGCTTATAAAAATGTAAATGTAACTAACTAGAAAACACATTTGCTTGGTGGTAAACCATCAACTTGTATGACTGCGCAGTTTGATGTATTAGCAATAGGCCTATGTATTTAACATTACGTAAACATATTACTACCACGATACCTTCTAGTAGTACAACTATTATCAGCATTATTATCATTATTTTCACAACTGTCGACATTTCTTCATTTCGACCATGTAGTCCAAATTTAGGGCTCTCAATTCTTAATTTAATGGCTGATGTTGAAACGCCACGACATAGCCTGATGCAGACAGGGGAACCTCATGTTGAACGGCTGTGCTTGTCTGTACCGGTCAGGGCTGTAAATTGAGATAAGATTTAGCCGAAGCTAGATGTGAGAGGGATGGCTGGGCGCTTGGGAGGGGGAGGACCCCCCCCCCCCCCGCTGAGAAATTTTTCAAAAAAAAAAACAAACATAAAATGGGGGTCTGCGGTGGCTTAAAAGATGCAAAATGTACGAAATACAAAGGCATACGATATCCGAAAGGCAAAAACAGGGTGGAAATTCTTGCTTTGTGATTAACGGCACCTGCATGTCAACTGAACAAATTCTCTGTAAGATTTTAATTTTCATAAATTTGTGTCAGCAAATTCAGCGACGGATAATTTGAATTGGCTTAATGAAACTTTGAAATATACTTTGAAATAAACTTTATTGACTGTATCACAAATAATGCAATGTGACATTTTGTCAATACAAACAATGCACTTACAGGCAAATAAAGTACAAATAAAGTACAAAGGTGCCCTACATATACGAGCATTAAGCACCTATGTGCGTAAATGCTCATACACACGAAGTTTAAAAAAAACTATCAGAACTGTCCTCTGGTGGCGATAATGGACCCCCCCCAAAAAAAATGGAAGTGTAATATATCAAATCATTATCGTCCAGTTTTATGATAAATATAATTTTTTATGAGTCTGAAAAGGAAGAAAACAAGGGAAATATTTTAGTAAGTTATCGAAAAAGGTGATCACGTTTTGTTGAGAATGTTTTACAAGATATTGATATATGTTCTTCACTTTCAATTTGTCCACATGTTTCGCATAATCTTTTTTCCAAAGGGGTTTTTGTTGGTCTTTTGTGCGGCCCAGTTTCGATTTTAGAATTGTGGATTGTGGGCGCTGATCCAGAAACGAGTAATACCTTTTCTAATTTCATAATCATTCACTTAATATAAGTATACTTCTGATCCGAAATCATGTTTAAATTTTACATTAATTTTTCTTAATGTTAAACATGGTGACATTTGGTTATTGTGTTGTTCTATAATTAAGTCTGTGTGTGAACACAAACTTATTGTTTCTCCTCAAATACTTTATTCTTTCTTTCTTTATTGCTTTCCTTTTTTCTTTCTTTCCGAAACCCCCAAGGTAGCGCATTGAATTTAAGGCATTTTATAACTGACTATAACCACCCATGACACACACACACACATACACAGACATATGTACATGTATATATATATATATATATATATATATATATATATATATATATATATATATATATATATATATATATATATATATATATATATATATATAGGAACGCCGTTTCTTGTTTTATTCTGTATTTGATCAAGTGATCAAATATTTAATCAGAAGACTAAATATTTAATCACATGATCAAATCGATTTGATCAGATGAACAAATGTATCTATACAGTATATTTGTTCTTCTGATACAATTGATTTGATGAGAAGAACAAACTTATTGAATCAGAAGATCAAATAGATTTGTTCCGAGGAACAAATAAAATGAATTTGATCACATGAACAAATTCATTTGTTCACGTGACTAAATCCATTTGTTCTCTTGATCAAATAGAATAAGGTATATCCCGATTTAATCACCTTCGATTTGATCTCCTGAATAAATACAAGTTTATCCACTACCAGATAATAATTACTCCCTCTTGTATGCCGCGCAGCACTTCCGTTAGTCTGTGTTACCATAACACGCATGAGGTCCAATCTCGAACTTTGACATTGTATATATATAGCAACAACAAGTAGGAGCCCGTAGACGGATCTAGCTACATCACAGGGTTAAGTTGTCATCATCGACTGTTTCAGAATCCCATTTGACAGTGTTTGGTTTTTGTAGGCTCGAATTACCAGTTGAAAATATTTGGAGGAAAAAAATCAGATTTCTAGCTACAGGCACATTACAAAGAAAGAAAGAAAGAAAGAAAGAAAGAAAGAAAGAAAGAAAGAAAGAAAGAAAGAAAGAAAGAAAGAAAGAAAGAAAGAAAGAAAGAAAGAAAGAAAGAAAGAAAGAAAGAAAGAAAGAAAGAAAGAAAGAAAGAAAGAAAGAAAGAAAGAAAGAAAGAGAGGGAGGGCGGGATGAGAGAGAAGGAAACAAAAATGCTCACATCCTTCCCAAAGGCAGTGCCTACCACTAAACTTAAGAAAAAAAAAGTGAACATAAAAGGCTCATATCCATGACCATGACAATTGAAAGGCATGGCAAAAAGCAGTGCCTAACCAAAGAAAGAAAGAGCGAGAGAGAAAAAGATCCTCACATCTATCCCGAAAGCAATACCGAAAATCATGCAACCACCGTCCAAATTTACATTTAATCACGCCAAAACACGATCATATTTAAATGATAAATAATAATGATGCATTGTGCACGGCCGGCTTTATCCGCTTTAATCTCTAAACAAAGCCATAAAATGTCTGCGAAGTCCGTGCTGAAGATATCGCGGACATTTCGAGATTGTACCTTTTGCAAGTTTTACTATTTGTTGCCGGGATCAAATACTGGCGGGAGTGATTTGTTCCGAAGTATAAATATTTGATCAGGGGAGCAAATTAGACAGGGAGCGTCAATTTAATTAAGTTGGGGGGACATCTGATGATGTGATCAAATCGATTTGATCAGAAGAACAAATCGATTTATTCAGATGATCAAATAACATCTATTTATTCTTCTGGCCAAATTGATTTTATCATCTGAACAAATATATTTGTTCATGTGATCAAATAATATATTTCTTCATGTGATTAAATCGATTTGATCAGAATAACATATCGATTTAATCAGAAGATCAAATCAATTTATTCATAAGTACAAATAGACTGTATTTAATCACGTGAACAAATGCATTTGTTCACCTCATGAAATCGATTTGTTCTTCTGATCAAATATTTAATCACCTGATCAATTACTGAATAAAACAAGAAACGGCGTTCCATAATATATATATATATATATATATATATATATATATATATATATATATATATATATATATATATATATATATATATATATATATATATATATATATATATATATACATATATGACCACATCGAACTAACACTTAGTAATTGTCGTCAAATACAAAGCATGGTTGCTCTGTTACCAACATCCAACTAATACCTATTCATTTGTGTCAAATGCAGGCATGATCTTATGTGACCAGATGCATCCCATCGTCTTAGTACATCCGTACAGGCCTATGCTTATCTAAGGCTCGCGAAAAGTTCTATGAATAGGCTAACTGCCAGATATATATATATATATATATATATATATATATATGTATATATATATATATATATATATATATATATATATATATATATATATATAACACGCCCCACATTTGAATCCTTTGTTTTCAATTGATAACCCGTTTTGTCTTATATATATATATATATATATATATATATATATATATATATATATATATATATATATATCAATCAATTGAAAACAAAGGATTCAAATGTGGGGCGTGTTACCACAACATAATTGCCAGTATTTTTCCCCATCTTGACCACTATGCTCTCCTTTTGTTTTTTTTTTTGTTTTTTGTTTTTTTTTTTTTTTTTTTTTTTTTTTTTTTCTTTTTTTTGTTTTTGGTTTTTATTTTTGTTATGTTTTGAATTGGTTGGGGGGGTCTTTTTTGTTTTTGTCTGTTTTTGTTTTTGTTTTGAAACAAACTTAAGCCGAGGCCACTTGCCTCAATGCAATTTACGGCACTGCCAGTTGTAACTTCTGAAGGCTACAGTGCCAGTAATTGAAGCATCTAACGGATAATTTCTTTAAACAGACGCAGCAAACGTTTAAGTGACAAGTGTCATATAAATTGTTATCGTACGAGATATTGTGTGCAAGGGAAATTCAGGAGGACTTAGGATGAGAGGCAAAATATTGAAATTATGTTAAAATATTCTCTATATAATTGTTTTTATCCTTTTAAACCCCATGCAACAATAAGGGTATATGGCATTTGTTTCATTTTTCAAGTTGATTAGAGTCAAGAAAACGCACGTGATTCTGACAAATGCACACGATGCTGTAATTAAGATTATATTACTGCTTTACGCGCATTTGTCAAAACCACTTTGCGCTGTCACAACTATAATTTAATATCACTAAATTCAATAATAAAGTTCCTTTCACTTTACTTCAGTCAAGGTAGCCGTTTCATCACTGTAGTTTCTATTAAGATCGAAAGGTTCACTAAGAGTAGACACTGCATTTAATTTTTTTCAATTTAAAATTTAATTTGAAGTAGAGACTACACATATCAAATATACATGTATGCCAAGGGCTTCATAAATTAATTAAAGTCATTAAGAAAGGAAGCCAATCATGGGATAGATTAGATTGACTTTTGACTGACAATGCAACAACATGTCGTCAAGACTTTAGATGTTTCTGATCGGCCTAAAACCAAAGACAAATCTTGAAAAATGGGGCAAGTTTTAACCACTATAGTATTATGTAGCATCGAATGTTAGTTTGCCTGCGGACCGCTTTCTTAGCCTATGGTACAAAACTGGAACCCTGGAACGGTGATGCGATATACATCTGCCCGGATACCTGTTTTTTTTTTTTAATTTGTTATTGTTTTTATTATTATTGTTTTTTTTTATAGCAGATGAACTCACAGAAGACTAGCAAACTTGTTTTTTTTTTTCAATTTCAATATGCTTATCAAACTGATGGCAATATGTTTGCGTGATAATCAAGTCGTACAATTAGACCAGTTCATATGCAGAGCAGTAATGGCAACATTTGAGATCTTCGTTCATTGTGATACATCACTAATTATACTGCGTGAACGCAAACGTATTGAAAGCAGCCATGTGGAGCATGGATTTCTGCCAATAATATTTCAATAGGCTAGCTGATTTTGTTGGCCATAAACAAAACAATGCGGTGACAGTTTTTATTTCTGCATGCCATACATGATCACGAATAGTCAAACTCAATTGGCTATGCAGGCCCAATCAATGAGTCCACGCTGGGGAAGAAGAATGCACTCGTGTCTCTGTCTATGGGAAAGCTGATTTTCGCGCAGTCTGTTTGGCAACAGACTAATTAAAGGACGTTTTCAGCTGAAATGACTGATGACTTGACATACACACGCTTTGGCAATAACAGTCCCCTTGCGTTCATGTGCTTTGAAAATAACACTGTCCCAAACATGATTTCTGAAAGCAACAGACCTCTCAGGCGACATGTTGAAGGGAGGGGCGGGGGTTGGGGCATTGTCATTGAAAGTAAAGTAAATCTGCAAACGATTGGTGTTTAAAGTAAGATGCGCAAAGTCAACCTCAATGGAATAACTTTTTTCTGAAAGTTTTTACTTGCTGATTCTTGATCACTATGATACATTGGGGTTGACTTTGCGGAAAGGTGTTTTTTATTGTGACTTGTCCGAAAATGATGTTGCAAAAATGAAATTTGCCCAACGAACACATCGATTTGCTTCTTTCAATTTCACCCAGAAAGCGGACAAAAACTGGTTTATTAAAAGCGGTGATATTTCCATTCTGTGTGTATCGCAAGCAAGAACGGGACAGTTTACATTAAAAACGATATACCTGATTTCACATCGACTAGGCATACAACGGAAACACACAGGCACCAGAAAACTTTCCCGCCTGACACACCACCACAAAAACTTCTCCCGAAGAGCAGTCCCCTTTCCTCTAGGCTTCAGTAACCCGAAGCCATTGACCTTGCGATGGAACTGCATATTTATCGGATTGAAAAGGATGGTCCGTGCAGTAAGATGAAAGCGAATGAAAGCTAATTTTGTTACACCGATTAAATAAGACCGTTGATCACATTCATAAATCAATTGCTGTCCCGCTATTTCAGTTTTGAGTTGCAATTAATTTTGTCCTTTTCGGTCGACTACTCCAAGACTTATGCACATAAAGACCGTTAAAAGTAACCACAGCTTCTCTCAACCAACAGCGTATTCATACGATGTTATTCTCCCATGAAACGGTACTTTCCACATGACTAATGAAACATACAAAGTACGTCCGCACCAAGCTTAAAGAGGATCCAATTATATGCAGGCACAAATATGTACTTTTATCAGGCATACTAAGTTTAAACTATAGAAACTTTGTACACATAAATCGGGGGATACTTTCAATTTCTGTGCAGAGGCTCTATTTAGAAAATTAACCTAAATATGATATAATCTGAGACAATTTTAAAATCATACATGCCCAAATTAATTCTGTAAGACAAATCAAGACTTTATCAAACCGATAAGAAGTTTTATCCTTTCCAATCTATGGAGCTCAAACTGTATTGGTTACCACATATAGCTTAACCAGTATGACCGCACTAAGGTACATCTCCCGACTAATCTAGCTGCAACTGGGAACTGTGGACGGCCGGCTGAAGACACAAGTCAGCTGAGCTGACAATGTTTTAAGTCACCTACATTTAATTAAAATGACAAGTGGCACATGAAGACTTTGGCTGATACAAGTAGTTTGGGACCGGTTTGTTTTGAGAATTTCAAGATAATCGCTGGTTGTTTTTTGTTTTGGTTCAGAATATTTTATTGACATGGAGAATCTTACGTGGCTGAGAGTGAGTTACTTTACTATTTTTCTCTCATGAGCGATTGTTGTTGGTGGGAAAAATCACTCGTCACCTGCGGTCACTGGTGATGCACGGGCGTCTGCTTACATCCTACCAGATGCAAGAGTCCCAAAATTAGAATTAAAATGCCCAGCTTTCTCGGTGTACCGTCATGGAAGCATAGCAACAGAGGATACGCCCCCCCCCCCCAAGGTCAGCGTTTTTTTTAATGTGACCATGTGACCATAAATGGTGCATTTCAGTGGATGTTTAAACCAAAATCTGCATGTTCTTTACTCGATTATCACAATATAAAACAAAAACATGCATCGTGATTTTGGTAGATATTTCTAAAAACACATAGACATTGGAGTTTTTGTGTCCTTTTGTCCAGAACCACTTCCTGGTAGTCGTTACCTTATTCCACAGTCCGAACTCTTCACACTCCATAAGCTAACCTGTTATTGTCTAACCTATACAAATATGGAAGTACTATTTTTCAAATTCCCTATGTTAAATTGACTATGTGTTCCTGCATAAGCAGTGCACAAATTGCCAGAACGTTAGGTTTGAATGGTGATTGTCCACTGGCAGTTAATTTCATTTTTGTCAGGTAAAGAGAAAAGCAACGAGGGTCATGTTGGCTACAGTATCTGTACAATAAACTTTGAAAGGGATGTTTGAAAGGGCACATGGTGTCTCTGGTCTATGTAATATTTATTTATGAAACTCCGGTTCCTGGATTCATTATGAGGATTTTTGTATGCAGAATTCTGTGGGATGGAAAGGCAAATAATGAAAAAAAAAAAAAACGCTACATCAAACAAAACCGAAGAAAATAATGTAAATCTGTTAACAAAATCTCGTTATTTTAAACAGGCTTTTCTATTTTCAGAATGCAACATTGTACATGCTTTTATCATATTTTCACCCGAGATAATGTGCCCTTATGTGGACCCCCCCCCCCCCCCAATATGTGCCTTTGTCGCTAATTATTCGTTTTGAGCCCCTTTAAAAAACCCTGGCAGCACCGCTGTGAATGAGATGGGATGTGTTATACAGTCGAGCACTGGGGTTCATGCCGACCTGTTGATGTTTACATTTGGCAGAGTGCACAGACGTAGTTCATCCGTGGTCAGTCATGTTCTGCTATGTATTTTCAGCGCCCGAAAACACCAAACGGTTGATAAACTGTTTGAATGTATACATTGTGAAATAAGGGGTTAACGAGAATCAGACCATAAAATGAGTAGGGGATGCAGACAGTAACTTAAGTCTTAGCAGATAAAGTTGTTTAAGTTCTTTTTTAAAATGGACCATGCAGCTGACAAATTGATACAGAAACTTCCAATAACTGTCAGGTTAAAAATTGAAGATTTGTCATTGGCATTTACATGTTTATCCACCTGGGGTGTAAGCACATACTGTGGCTTCCTATGTCCTTAAAGCCAGATGCATGCAATTTGTCATGTTCATCCATACCGTAAGCCAAATTGTCTCATCCTCTGGTTCATTGGAGATCACCATATGACATCCAATTGATATATCAATTAGCTTTCAAATCTGCGCGTGTTGCTAAATTAACGACTTTCGTCTATCATCCGTATTCACGGGGAAAAAAACCTCAAGCGCAATGACTGTATCGATATGCCAACATCTTACGACCTCTCGGGGGATTAATTTCCAGAGCAGGCATTGGGTCGTTTGCAGGTAGTTGCCAGACCAGTGAGGAAACCAACTTGTGAATGTAGCAGCCGCCAAACTGCAGGGAACGGAGCTGTGCGGAAACCATATCAGCATCAGATCTCTTCTTTGTCCGTTTATATTTTTGCAATAAGTAATATATCTCTCTTAATGATGCAGAAGGGCATGCTCATGTCACACGCTGGTTTATTGTTGATTAAGATTGTGAGTAAGATTAGCCATGTGTGTGATTGCTTAGCGACACTGAAGCGCCCGCAGAATTTGGCAGCTTGCAATTTCGCGAACGTCTGAGCCTCCTTGGCTGGAATCAGTATGTACGTTTAATATTAAAGTTTTTTTCCAGTTCGCGTCAAGATCGTAAACAGTTTTGGCTCTTGTTGGCCACCTTCTGAGGTCACTGCTCTAGATGCACAAATTAAAAATTCAGCGATATATCATTCTTTTTTCTTATGGTTCAGTTCTAACTCAAACTCCCTCTTCAGTGACATCATACCGACATCTAGCTCTACTGACGTGTAAGTTAGCTCAAGTTATTAGACGCGTCTGCGCCTATTGCCCTTAACAATTCTTATTTTCTCGACTTTTCGAATAAAAGGTGGGCTATATCCTTTTCAAATTAGGTCAGGATGTACCAGGCCACACTTCAGTAATTTCTAAAATGTTTCTTATTATTTTTGGACGGTAAAATTTAGTATTTAAAACAGAAAAATATTTTCTGAAAGCGCTTGGTCGGTCACTTTGAAATTGAACAGTTTCATATTACAGTGCCTTTCATCTTAAAATAGTTGATAAGGTGACACTCTGATTTGTTTATTTATTTTTTGGGGGGTGGGGGGTGGGGGGTAGTGTTGGCGGGATTTTCTCTGAAAGTTCTCGCTGTATTTATTTTCTATTGATGTGGTTGGAAGGTTTACTGACTTCCTTTGTACCTTGTTCAATCTATAATCGACGGTGCTGTTATCTCCTGATTCTTAACGAATTTACGGATTACGCAGTGATTAATTAGGGTATATGCTGTTATGGTTAGCATATGGGCAGACCACTAAAACACAAGTATTTGATTTTTTTGCTCGAACCATATTAATATAATTAGCATGGGCATACCAGTGTAATATGATTAATATGGGCACATGTCTGTGTAGTTGACATGGGCATGCCAGTGTAACATGTGTATGCAAGTTTAAATGAACCCTAGACCAGATCTTCATCAACCTTATTGGGTGAGCCATCAAATCCTTTAGTAAGTCTTGCTTTAAAGTTAAAAAATAATGAGTTAGTTGTTATGGGATCTTCAAAAATTAATTCTCAAACTATAAAACCAAATGTTTCGAAATAGTACAAGAACATTTCTGGACACATATGAACATGTCCCGAGTGTGTTTTGTTTGTTACTATCAAGATACTTCAATACCTTCTTTCTGTATATCGAGCAATGGCAGTACAAACTTCCACTGCATCAGTTTCATAGTTTTATAGGCATGTCCCTCTATATATTCCATATATAAAACTCTTGTGCACAGACATAGGTATAAATCTAATCGAAGCACAAGGGTGTAAAATCTCATACAGATATACAAAGTATAGCATGTGATGTGAAATCTTCAATTCTCTAATCTGTAATGCTCTACAACCTACTACCTCTGCTAATTCCACTGCAATCTGGACTGAGTACTTTGATCTGCCCCTGCAGGCCTGCTGGCTGGAGCGGGGCAGTGTGCACAACATTTATGTAGGACCAGAGGAACAATATCGGCGACATTAAATTATTAGTTAACGTCAACTGTGAGTGCCACGAGCTGCTGGTAAACAAATGGGCACCAGGGAAAGGTCAACAACTTCAACACGTTCCAAAACCAACAAAACTGCAGCTCTCTTCAAGTTGCTAGGCCCTGACCTTTGAATAAGCACGAACTTTTCCCCATACATTGAGTGGCCTGGCGTGTTAAATCTGACTCATAAGTGTCTGTCAAAGCTAGGAAATTAACCCTAGCTTACTCAACTAGACGACATAAACCCACATAATAACATGATGAGGTCCAAGAAGAAAACAATAACAATTCTGCATTGCAGGAGCATCCCAACAAAGACCTAGCTTTGTTCAGGAAGTGGGTCCTTGATGTTTACGTATTTGCTATGAATTCTTATTGTATCCTCTATAAGACAGGCTTCAAATATTTCGAATTCTTAACTTCTTTTTTGCTTTTATTAATTTTTTTTTTTTGGGGGGGGGGTTTTAAAAAAGCGTCATCTCTGAACTGATTTGGTCATTTTTGTCAGAGCCTGTTTGGAAGTCAGCTTTGTTAAGGTGCTTTGAATTTTGCCTTACTTTAAAAAGATGGAGGAAGACATGGGGGTGTAGTTGTTAATTTGTTACATTGTTTCCACAGCCACAATGGGCAGTTAGTGAATATGGTTTCTCAGTGACATCAAGGAGCATAGAGAGAAGCTGGGACAACAAGTGGTTTGCACTGGGACTATCCATTTTACACTTTGTGATCCTGTGAGCAAATTTAACAGTACCTTTTTTACAGTTGATGTTCATATCATTACCTCCACAAAGACATTTCTCGTGCATATCTGCTGCATAATACCCAACAACAGTGCTTATACACATTGTCTTGCTATATTTTGATCGTCACAAACAACCTTTGGCGGGAAGAATGTCTGTGCATTAAAGTGTACTCACTCGGAAAAAATTGCGAAGAGTATTTTTTTTGCTCAACTCTAACCACTGATTGGTCATAGAATGTAATTTTGCATTAGCATAGCCTTTTTCGATTCTGCACAATAAAGGGGTCCATTTGGCGCAAAGTAAAAAAATTGTAACTCTCTCACTGCAAACTGCGAAGTACGTAAGGTGAACTTCTCTGAATTATCAACTGGATACTACATTATATTAATATCCTTTGTAAAAAGACCATGCAATCAACTTCCAGCGTGCCTCTAGTCCCATAAAATACAATGGTCCGAGTCAATAGCTTTCCTCGGTGCGCTTTGGGCGTCGCGGACTCAGTCCATAACTTGGCACTGAAAGAGTTTAACGCATTTTAGATTAGTAAGGTAGGAAAATTCACGACAAGAGTATACAAATTTTACTTTAAAACAGCATCAGTGGTACTTAAAGTGCATACACTCCTATGGATCAGAGAGAAAGGGATATTTAAACACGGTATCTTGCAAAATGGATAGACTGCGATGTCTGGCCGCAAAATTGTTTCCATTTTCAATTGAATTGACAAAGTAAATGAATGTTAGCCCAACAATAATAAGATGACTGATGAAGTTTTTCGCCTTCCCTCCAGGTTTCTTAGTAATATTTTTTGCGCTGGATCTTTGAAATTTGGCATGATGGTGGCCCTTTGTAAGAAATAGGGTGAAACTACATTTAGATTACCTCAACATACTCCACAAGGTCACATAGTATCTTATGTGACTGTCATTTGAGAAACATAACTGAAGAACCGTTTGGGCTGGAATTTTGATATTGCTCCCGATGATTGTTTCCGATAACGTCCAAATTGACACTGCATATAACAGACCTAGGCTTTATTACCTGGATCACATGGTGACAGGAGAGAATGTAGTGTTGTGGTAGTATCTCAGAACTTCTTGAGCTGCGGCTTTAATATTGCTCTTTTTGACAGTCCTCCCTCAGCGTCAAGGGTTGAAACAGCACATACGTGTTACCTTGGCTAATGTTCACAGTTGCTACTCTTGATACTATATACATGCAAGGTGAAATTGGCAATGATCTGTAATCAGGACAACATTGTATTTTCGTGTGAGGAATTTATCGTCCATGAGGGCTATATCCATATCTCTAATATGTAAACATTGCCAGCGGTAATATTTTGAAAATGTATGTTATTATATCATATTATGACAAGTTACTTTACGCTTCGTTACTTTACATTGTTTTGATGAGTTCAATTCAGTTTAGTTTACTTCGATGTCTGACCACCGCTATATAAGAGGTTGAAGAGCCCTGATTAATCGAAGCCATTCATTTGATTTTCATACAATTGAAATGTATTTTCACAACTTTGAGAGTGTGTCATTCGGCGATGAACGTCACCTCAAAATCGTAATTGATCTTTAAAATCAACTTCAGAGCACTTTTTTTTCTGTCGGCGCTCTAAAACAGCAATCCTTTCTAAAATAATCTAATTCCTTTGCTTAAATAAAAAGATTTAACACTTTTCTTGTTTTGAGAAAATTGGATATTTGATCCTGCTGCTAAGTGTTAAAAACGTATATTTTTTTCTACACATCGATTTCGTTTCTCTACATATCGATTGCGCATTCAATAACTTGATTTAAAGAAACACAAACATACATCTTTCAAAGCCGGCCTGGAACGCATATTTGTCGTGTGATTATTAACGACAAGGCTTTAGGGGATGTAGTTTACTTTTCAATGGCCATGTAATTTCAACGCTCCGTATTGAAGGATAGACTGTTATTTTTTCCTAACATGTCTTTTGTGCATACCAAATGCTACATTCAACATCGTTTGCAAGAGTAAAACTATTTTTCCTGATTTTATTAAAAACTATAAATATTGGACAAGACATTTTGACTTGACTTTAAAGCTCAAAGTCATATTTTTTATAAACAAAGGGGTTTAGATAGATATATCGGGTCATTTTTCGCTGGTACCGGTTAAAACTATGTCGATGAAAACATTTTCAGCTGGTATCGGTAAGATTCGTGGGAACAACAGTATAGCTATCGGAAAAAAGTAGTTCTCGTTTCATAGGAAGGACTTGTCTTGAGCTGCCATAAAAATTGGAATTTATACAAAGTGAGTTCCCAGTTTTGAAGAACAGATTTCGGTTTGGAAAGGGATATTAAAAAGAACATTACACGTGTTACCATTACAGTGAAACAATGGCAGCCATCAGCGAGAAGGAAATTTGATCAGTAACAATTTGAAGTGCTTTAATAAGGAAGCCATGCGACCTTAACTTCTCTGTCTATGTATATAATATCACTAATAGAACCACTGTAGATATATGTTTAGCTGAGCCATATATTTTGCACGTGTATGAACAAGATAAAAAGTGCTCACAATTCATCACCTAACGCAGTTTCAGTGCGAAATCACTTTGCATCTCTCTTATGCGCCCACGCTGAAGTAGGCGTAAATTTATTCATTTTGCGCTTATATTGATACTTTGAGTTTTCATTGCGCGTTATCCTAATATGTTTTGCCACCTGGATAAACACTTTCATCCGTAAATGTGTTTAGTAATCGATCTCAACACTGTCTAAGTTCCTATACATCGTCTGCCCCCGAATCTGTCTTGAAACACCTTCCTTTCTCTGTGCCTCACGTATGCAGAGAATCTATTCGCATTGGATAAAAACGTAAGACGAATACTTTGCTCCAGTGATAAAAACACATAAAAGCGATGATACGTCTAATTGATTCTTCCCAGGTACCAACATCTGCCTATGTGTCTCACTGGTCCCTTGTGTGTGCGTCTCATTGGTCTAATGCCTATTGCAAATTGTGGTAATATCAAATT
>OZ026613.1:95418384-95515884 GCA_964020975.1 Hermodice carunculata | reverse complement strand
TCCCTTCATCCCAACATGCATTTTTCTTTGGCGTCTCTAAAACTTTGCATGCATTTAGCATACTTTTTTTTCTCAATCCTCTCTCCAATATTTCTTTCATCCTTCTGTCACTACCTTTCCCATATATCATATGTTTCCCTATCCTCAGCCTCATCATGACATTTCAATTCATACCTTTTTACTAAGTTATCCATGTTTTGGACCCATCTTGTGTGTTTTGTAACAGCTTTTTATATTTTTCAGCACCACCTGTCTTCGCTGATTGCTTCTATTGCACGGCGGTGGTCCCAGAATCCATTTTCCCTTTGCATTCTGCGCTTTCTCCATACCCTGGATATTTCCCTCATTTGCCATAATAACATCTAAACCATGTAGCATTCCTGGTACTGTTACCCTATCCCACAGCACTTGAGCTGTGAATGTCGTATTTAAACTATTTGTTGCTGTACCTTTTATCATTCCCTTTTGCGGGGTTTGTCATCTCGGACGACTGGCAGGGCAAAATGAAAAGCGTGAAGACACTGGTACAAAATGATGTTTTATTCCTCAATACCGGTTAGGCTTGACACATCTGACGTAAAACAGTAGACGCTTGTTTTGACACACTTGTCTGCCTTAAACCACTTTCACCATTTAAACAGACATACCAAGTTGAACGTATGACACACGCCCCGTTGGAATGGTTTAATACACGCGTTGGAATGACGTAATACACTTCTATGGTATAGAAACACGGGATGTGTTATCCTTGGAAGCAGAGCACACGGGATGTGTGTCATACGTTGGTATGTCTGTTAAATTGGTAAAAATGGTTTAAGGCGCAAGGTGAAAATGAAGCAAATAAACCTCAGATAGTTTGCGCTTTGAGACAAGTTTGCAGAAACTGAGCAAACGAAAGCCCTGGACTTTCTCCAGCCTGTTCGTTGCCGTGGTCACGAGTCTCGATGAAAAATTACCATGGTACTCCTACAGTTGACAGCTCATGCTCTTGCTGTACATTAAAGCACTCTGTCAAGAAATTAATGCCCTCCAGCAGATTTGTTTGTTGATTCAGCTCTTCTGGCCCACTGTCTTGATTATGACCATGACGTATTTGCCATATGCTGTATCCAACTTGAAGATTGTTTAAGGAAACCTGTACTAAGAGACTCAGTCAGTCTTTTTCCTGCTGTGAAGAGCTCTGCAGTCAAAATGGTGGTGGTTGCCTCTTTCAGCGACTTTAATGAAGCCATCCTCAAACTCCTCTGTAATATAATCAAAGAACGTCTTAGTCGTGAAGAGGCGCCTGGCATATATAAGGTGTGTGACGCTTACAATGACACCAGTGAAGCCTTTATAACTGAACTACCACAAAGCTCCAGGAACGCGCTGGTTGTTTTATACGTTTTCACCATAACACTTGCTTTGATAGGTAACGTTTCAGTTCTTGTAATCTTTGGGTTGGATAAAACAGTTCGTTTCAGTTCCAATGTGTTCATTGCTTCACTGGCATTATCGGATCTGCTGGTGACTATATTTTGCATGCCATTCAATATGGCTACCCAGCTGGTGTCAGACTGGCCTTTTGGTGCTGCCATGTGCAAGGTAATTCCGTACTGTCAAAGTCTTGCCATTCTGACTACCCTTATGACGCTCCCAGCTATTGCTGTGGAGCGTTTCTTTGGGATTGTGCTTCCTCTCCAGGCTAAGCCAACTGCGAATACTACTTGTGCACTGCTGTGGATCGCACTGATTTGGATAGTAGCCGCCTTGTTGTCAGTTCCAAACGTCGTAATGTTTGATTTCTTACTTATAGATTTCAAGCCTTTAAATATCAGGCTTTGTATGAGAAACGAGGATCAAAAAGGACTGATGAATGCTTATCGCTGGACATTGCTCGTGCTTTTTCTGCTTTCCAATTTGCTAACTACGTGTACTTACACCACCATTGGATGCCGCTTGTGGGTTCGTCGAGTACCAGGGGCACACGTCGAACAAACCGACGACCTGATAATGAAATCATCGAAGAGAGCAATTAAAATATTGTTTATTATTGTAAATTTATTCTTCTTTTGCTATGGTCCTTCGCTGATATATGAGACAGTTGTGGCGCAGTGGGGACTGGAAATGAACAACACAACCTTGCATTTACGACATTACTTCCATTGGTTGGCAATTAGCAATTCCTGCCATAACCCAGCAGTCTATGCGTTGATGCATGCCAAGTTCCGCAAGCATCTCCGTGCACTTTGTAGGGAAAACAAGAAGAAAATCTATCCGGCTTGTGCCTTAAAAAATAACAAAGTCGACCATAATTCTTCCACACAAGGCACTGGCACAATAAGAGCACTGACTTCAAAATCAACACCAATGTGTATTCATCAAACAAAAACTACAATGGCTGGTAAAGAAAACAAGAACTGTGTGTTGGTACCGAGAGACCCCAACATTTAGGTCTTGGTGTCTCATTTAAACATTCAGCACAAAAATAACTATAGATGGATTTTATCGTGCGGTGGGGGATGGCATGGGGTATGTAAATAGTTGCTTGACGATAATAACCCAAATTATTGACTGAAAGCAATATATATAGATCGATAGACAGACAAACGGACGAACAGACAGACAGACAGACGGACGGACAGACAGACAGACAGACAGATAGACAGATAGATAGATAGATAGATAGATAGATAGATAGATAGATAGATAGATAGATAGATAGATAGATAGATAGATAGATAGATGAAAAATTAAGGTCATTTTAATGGCAGTGCTTTAGACGGTTAGCCCTAACTTGGATGTGAATAGAGATTATCATATTAAATACATTCAGTTCTACTGCCTGGACAGAGAAATCTTATACAGATATCAAATACGCTGATTTTCAAGAATACAAATCCTGTCACAGACGAATTTGTGCACGATGCATTGAAAATCAACGATTTTTAATGCTACGAAGGAAATTTCTGGACTGAATAAGCGGATACCTTACTTTGGCTATTTGCAAGTAGTCGAAATTTGATGCAATTACATTAATGTATCAAATACATGATAAGATTGGGTCTCCCGATAAAATGTAGTATATCAATTTAATGATCTATGCATTGAAGATAAAACCCAGGGGAGAGCTAGGGGGCTAGTTGTCGCAAAATGCATTTTTCATTCTTGTTTGAATTGTACCAATGAATTTTGTTTGCCTGCAGTATTTTATCATTATGCTGTCTTCATCGAGGATCACATTTTGCACTGAGACACCTCTCTGTTAAAAAAAAAAGGTCGAGTGTGACCACGACATGTTTTCACACAGCTTCATAATACGAGGTGTAGTGCATATTGGCACAAAATGTGAGCAACACGTGGTTATGGCCGCTGTACAGACGTGTGATCCATATAGAATTAAATTGAAAGACACTGTATCATGTGTGGAAAGCATCGATCGCAGGCAGAATCACCAATGTTGTGTCACCACTGATTGTGACAGCTTAACCCAACACCCGATAAAATTTAACCATTAAAAGACGGTCTAACCATGTAGGCCACCTTTTATTAATTTTTTTTTTATCATACTCATATAGGACAACGATATCGATAGTTTTGAGGTGCAGCTAATCTTGAAATAACAATATTGACATGTTTATCATCATTTTAGATAGAAAGTCATGATCTGATCTGATCATTAGAAAATGGTGGCCGCATTTTGCGCTTAATTAAGGTCGTAAATGGGAACCTGTATGTGTCCTTTATGTGTTCGATGTGCAAGAGTATGTGGAGGGGTGATATTGTTATTTGGATTCCACTAACAGTATACTCCAAAGATGTTTTGGAGCAAATTGGCCCTAGTGACGACCGGGCCGATCCTTCCCTGCGTCTGTGTTACGTAAAAACTTTCGTGGGTGCATCTGTACCGTGTGAATCCATGGACGGTTTGACAGCATAGGCATCAGCAGAAACATCAATCTTCGTGTATTATATACGTTTTAGTACATGTACGATAAAAGGTAGTCTGAAATGTTTGCATATCAAAGACGTGATGCAATTGTGAAATACCATGATGATATCACTGCATTCTACCCACCCAGCTTTGTTTTCATGCTGGTGGTATTCTTTTAAAACTAATGACAAGAATATAGTATTTTTATTCATTATTGATTTCCCTGTGGGGTTCTCATATAATTTATCATGGTAATTGCTATAAGTAAACCTTAGGGAATGGAGTCGTGATGGAACTTATACCTGAGTTGGCTTTCGAAGTATTCCTAGTAAGAATGGTATGCTTATTAAAAAAGTGTCGCCAACATGTTTGACGAATGATGATCCACTAGTGGGATCATGTTCTGTTACCAAGTGAAGGTGTTAGATCTACTTTGAATGTCCTCATAATTGTTCCTTTAATAGATGGATTTTTAACTCCGTTAATCTCTTCAGAAACACTCCATTGGTGTAAAATGCTGATGTGATGCTCGGTAATTGTCTTTTATCGGAGCGATTATGTCAAGCAAAGAGAACAGCCCAAAGCCTCTCCGCTACACATTATCCAAACCAGGTACAGCAATGTAGAGTTCAGTTGATCAACAAACCCATCAAGACCATGAAGGAAACTATCACAAAAGTCACTGCAGACGGTCTGTGATACAAAGTTAATGTATTACCTCGTTTTATGAGAAAGTTGCACCACATGAAATATAAAAAGCATTTATCATGCAAGCATCAAGTTGAAAACAACATGCCATTGTGTAGATTATATCTTTGGTGTGTTCGATGATGAATCACCGATTCTTTCAACGAAACATTTAAACAATCCCTAAACATGCAATATACATATGTTTTTGTCTTAGATGAATCCTTACTTCTTCAATGAAATTTAGTGAGACAGAATAAACAATGCTATTGAAAATCATCACATTTGAATGCTATGAATGTGGTGATCACATTAAATACAATCTTTGTACTAAATATACACATGCGGCCGCCAGCATTCAAACTTATGACTTTGCAGCACATTCAGTCGGTCATTCAAAAAGTTTTCCCGGAATATCTTCAATGAGGAATCCCAACCGCGGGAAAAGACTGGTGGTCTTCTGTCCATCCTCAATGTCAGTGTATCAACCTGTCTTCCCTGTCTATTCAACAAATTCATTATAAATATATCGCTCTAGCACTTTTCTCCAATTTTGTTTCTCCGCCTTTATTTTCCATAGTGTATTGTCGTGAGTGTGATAGAAAGACCGGTTTCTTGGAGATACTTTGTAACCCCAGAACCATGAAGCGGGGTTCATGAAAGTTTCAAGGCTTGTTTCCGAATTCTCATTGTGTATCAAATAAAATACGTTTCAACCATATTTAGGCATATATTGTTTTGCCCAAACTTGGAATAGGACATGGACTCGGAGTTCATGAGTTTCCCAAGGAGTTGAGCCGAGTTAGCTTGCGACCCGACTCGGCGCCAAAATCAGCATCGTGTGAGAACAGTTTAATTCGATCTCAGCAAAGTAGTGCGTGAGTATATCTCCCCACATTTATCTTCATTCGTAGCAAATTTAACGTAAGTGTTAACAATAATATAGGGCAGACCATTGGTATATGTTTTTTTTTATTACAGATGATACATATATTTTGATATTTATGTCAACAAAGCATTAATTAATTTTAAATAGCCACTTTCACTTTTGCGGACATTGTGAGGAATCCATAATACTAAAGAAAATATAAAACCTTTATCTTTTTTTAGTCGTCTGTGATATGATCATCCGTATAATGCATGCGCTTCCAGGAACTGCGCTAATCGGATCGAGCTTCAACTGGTCTATCGCTTACGAATCTGGCTACATCCATTTGTTACTGATTTTGTCATATCTTCATGCATGTCCCGTATCATTACCATGTGACGTATGAAATATTTTAGGTTACAATATATTAAATTGTCAGGCTAAATAATTCATTCAGTGGAAAGATAATGTATGATTTTGCTCGATACGCTTCTGATATAGAAGGTATGTTTTTATATCTCTGGACATCACTCGACATATTTAAAAACACGTATATAATCCTCCCTCTCTCTCTTAACAGGGGTAGTGGTGATGGCTGGGTGGGTAAATAGCTTTTACAAGTAAACAACAACATTCCTGTATAGTGTGACATAAGTAGGCCTACATTTCTCCTTAAAGCTTCCTTCTTCATGCGGCTCCAACAATTGTGCTACGATACCCAAGTAATATTGAGTCTCGGACAGGGACGTCTATGTTGGGCACCTGCACATACTCCAATTTCAAAAGAAAGATAATGAACAGAAGTCGCACAAAGGGTAAAACGTTTATAGATTTCAAGGTAATTTTTTTCAATCATTTTAGTAAAACACAGGGTTTGAATTACTGGTGAAGTGGTTGCGACTTATTAAAATCTTTGATGACCATCAACGTGATATATAATTCGAGAAAACAAGTAAGTCCCACTGTAAGATTGTATTGTGCAGCTCTTTTCTGCTACTTAGCAATTCGTACATTTTATTTTAGTAGCCGGTCCTGTCATAAAACGACTATCAGGTACCTAATAAGGACTATGTAAATATAAATTTAAAGAATAGAGCATATGTAGCCAGGTACCGAAAAAAGGAACACATACAATGTATGGAACTAATAATTTAATTATAACGATATTGTGTCCTTACAATGAGATATAACGTTGCTCGCTCTGTGCATTTTGTCTTAAACTGTGGTTTTAGAATGGGTAATATATTTGGCATAATGCTGATACCATGATTCATGAAGCCAGAATCTCGACGTTTGTGTATTTTGAACCAGAATGACCTTGTTAATCTGCAGGTCGTGGTTCTAAAAATTCAAGAACCGTAGAAATTGCCACACCCTGGCATGTCATGTGAAGGGATGTTACTGCACGTGGTGAATCAATCCAACTATCTATCTTCTACACAATACGGTCAGCTGTCAAAACAGATTTTCTAAATTTCTATACAGTTCCTACATAATTGGTGAAAAACGTCAATAGAAGTGCTGCCTGTCAAAGTACCCAATGTTTATGATCGTATTGATCAAATTCAATACAGCATGGACTGGACGTGTTAAAATTGCTTCTAGTCGTCAAGTGTCTGCCTCGGTATGGTAAAATTTGCCTATTTTTTACCTGCCACCGTAACTTTCAGTTCCGATTAGGCTTACTCAGGAACACTTTAATTTCCGATACCGCATTATTCAAAGTACAAACTAATAGTACTTCATCTGCCGTTGATAGAAATGTGAATATTCTCTTTCTGCTTCCACTACCACCACATTTGATTAACCATGAGGCTATCTGATTGGTCAAAAATCGGGTTTGTATTTGCTGCGGGATGGGCAGCATGTTTTGAAAACTTGCACTGGCGTCGCTAGCAGGGGATATACTCGGTTTAGTTGGAGTTTTGCCATTGTTCTCTATTCCAATTCAGTTGATTGCAGTTGTGTCCAATAGGCTTAAATGCACTCGAGTTTTTATGAGCGAGAAACAGGCACACTTTCTGTTGCTTTTAACGATCACACAAATTGATCATAGCTATCTCATGCTGTTATATGGATATATTAACCAGAGTGAATACCTTCTGCAACCGGTCGAAACGAAATTTTTACATTTTATTCACAGAGTGAGTGATTTACTTATGAAATACATGGCATCACTCATAATAAACTGAACGAGTGAGACCTGAGACCTCTTCTTCCTTGCTGACGTCATCATCAATGTAACTCAATGAGTCACTTCCATGAATATCAGCTCACATCGTATGTTTGGTTTAACGTTATGTACATGTGCACTTAAAAAAACCAACAGACTGACAATAAAACGAAAATAAATTCTTACCTGTTAATTCTAGCCAGCACTAGTCCACCGTTAGGCCTACCTGCGAAATTGATATCCAGTTTCTCCTCAAGAAGTGACAGATTCAAAGTTACAGTTACCACTGGTATGCTTTATTGAAACGTGATTTGGGTAAAAATTAATACTTTCTGGACTTAAAGGTTTCATGTTATGTATCTCCCTATATTCATAATTAATAATTTATAAAAAAAATACTCCATTAAATGGAGTATTTTTTTAGGGCAAAACATGAATGTGCAGCATGTATATCAAACCAGAAAAAATATGTGGTCTTGGATTTTTTTACCATCCCCTACAAAGATTGAAACGTTTATAGATTTCGTTATTAAATTTTGATACTGCAATCACATTCGAAATTAAGCAAGTAACGCATGCATTTAGTATACATGATAATAAATATCATTATAGTGCTGCACGTTTTAATACTGTGCTACATATATTTGTAGACCCTCTATTGCAATTTTCCCCTGATATGCTTGTAATATCTGGCTACTATAACATTGTTAACAAGTCAATTGTTCAAAAATAGTTCTGTTAATATTCTTTAAGATGACATTTTGCTGACACTTCATGTCGAAAACACTTCCAAATTTGATATGATGCTTGGACTCCTGGATGTTGATCATTTTAAGCCCCCTGGATATTTCAATGGATTAATGTTAGTGTACACCTTGTGGATTTAGGTTGGTGGTGACAATTACTGAGATAACTGGCGTAGATTAAAAAAAGTGACTCACATAAACGCATATTTGTGTTGAGTACCTTTGCGTCTGTGTTTGCATATTCTATACGAAACTGCAGTTCCGGTTACCTCTGCCGTAAATTCGTTATTCCCTACAAACATGGGTAGCACGATAAATCAAAACCATTCACTCAATTAAGTCTATTAACATATTGGATAGTATTCAATTATGACAAAACAGACACCACCACCCCATCCCCGACATCTGCGTATACAATTTTCACATTTGATATAAATAGCACTAGGAATTTTCGGAACGTTTTAAGTAAATTGCGTTGTTTTAGATCGAAATCAACATGGGCATGCTCTAGTTGCATGCCGCCTTTAATAAGATGATGCCACGGTATTAATTATATTTTATCGGCATGCATAATTTGATCAGCATTTTGGATAAAACGACCATCGGTGATTTAAATATCAGTGGAATTTGTATTGCTTTGGGCATGTTTCAGATGCAGACTTAATTATTACTGTCTGCATGATGTCCTTCCTCTGAAAGACCGCCTATCAACAGACAGATTTTAACCAATAGAACTTTTTTGCAAGCAATTTATCAATTCAAAATGTCTCCTTCCCATTGGACGCCTATAATCGTTTCTGAAATGATGTGCTTTTGTTACAGTTTGAGGAAATTTGAATCACTTCATTTGTAGAAAGCTGTCAAAGAGTCCAGAAAGACCTTCTGTGAATTTATCATACAATTTGTGGCCCCACTACTGATACAAGTAAATCACATATGGGAACTTTGCGGGGCAAGTGGAAAACATAGGAATCCAAATGAAGATTGATGGGCATTTTATCTTGCATATGTTCACTCTTTTCTTCCCGTACCAGTCGGAATCGAGACGACTCGTGTTGGCCGAAGAACTGGCGTCGAAAGAAGTTTCGGTAAAAAAAAATTTCTTCCCAAACAAATGTTTTTAAAGTAAAGTAACCAGAGTCACTTACTTTACAAACAACACTTTTTTCCGTGAAGATTTTCAGGGGAAGTGTATCTTTTGCGCCTAAACGTGCTGCTAAAATGTACGTGACGATCATGTAGACACTATGCACAGTATAAAGGTGCGTAACACTATCGCGCAAATCCTATTAATCACTGGCCAATTTGGCTTGCAAAGAGGTTAACCTATCCCCGCTCCAATCCCCCTTGACCGTCATGGCATGCACCATCGCCTTGTTCAAGAATTGTACTTCAAAATTCAATGAATGCAGTTGTCAGGAGAATTATATATTGAAACTAAGATGATACCATACTCGCCGTCAACAGCTTTTCTGGTGCGAGGTGGGCTTAGAAAAGGCTGTTGACTGACCTTGACCAGGAAGTGGTCAATGGAAAGCAAGATGTATTATACTATACTTCACAATCCCTGTCTCCATTCACGTGTTGTTTGTTAATGCGCGACCGAAGTTTTGTATGTTTCCCCTGGTAGTCTTTGGCACCCATCTGACACTTGTGCTACAATTACGTACACTTGGCCACTCATACATGCTTCCACAGACTGGTCAAAAAGATTCTATAGTCTTTTGTTTGCAATTTATACTGGGATCTCTATATTATCTCTCTTTATCACTTACGATACCAGACAGCACGGCAATTTTTGACGTTTTATTCTAAAATAGAACTAAGTAACAATTTTGTTAAATTTGAGAGTGAACACGAGAAGGTAATATCATTTCGTTGGATAGTAGACCACGGAGAGAATTGGCAATGTTTATGTGCAGCTCCTCCCAAAACGCACGTGAAAGAGACGTTAAACAACTCTTTATAAAATCAACTTGTATGAAAATGAATATTGGCCATATAATTTTTTTTTTTTTAGTATTTTTTTTATATCAAGAACAAAAGACAACTTTGCCTACAAAGGTTTGATCGAGCATACATATATGATATGATATGACATGATATGATATGATATGATATGATATGATATGATATGATATGATATGATATGATATGATATGATATCGTGGTTACATCCCCACAGCAACAACCAGAATCAATGTTGTTTCGTTATTAACCTGAAAATCACACATTATTCATTAGCGAAAGTTTTATTCTAACTGATACTGCTGGCCTTAGTAAGCCACAGGTATGCCAATGAAATTAATATGTCATCCAATTGCATGCTTTTCTTCAAATATAATATTTTGTTAAAATCTGGAATAAGGGGATGCTCCAAAACCTATCTTGTGTATAATTTCTCGTTCAGTACACGCAGTCGCTGCTTCATATTAATATGCTATTCTCATATCATGTACCAGCGGCTTGTTATGTTGGAAAATGAAGCCCTAATTTCAGTCATGACGCATTGCCCTTGTCCGGGTTCTTAATCTTATCTTCGATTAGCCTGTTAGTTCAGGCCACTTTTTTAAAGTGCATTAGGACCCAGCGGACATAACATAGTCCTCGGGATGTTTTACTTGTCGTTTCTGTTAGCAACGCATTTTTTTCACATTCGTGAAAGTGTGCAATTGTTGGGATCGTTTAGGACCCTCCAATTAACTTAGTATGAAGATAATACTTGCGATTTCACCTTTGAAATAGAATGACCTAATAACACTAACAAACAGACACCGTGTTCATCATATTTGATTTTAACTACAATCTCTGCAAAATTTGTTTCAACCTTGATGACAATGTTTATTCTGGTGGAAGCGGATGGCGTTTTGCATATTTTACGTCGGACTCTAACTGTGGACGATGGAAGCCATTTGACTCCGAACAAAAACATTTCTTCTACTTTTGATGTTCAGTATTTAATCCCTGAGCACGCTTGGGTAGAGTTTGGTCCTGGTTTATAGCCTGTATATTCGTGTGAACTGGTAAATATAACACTGGACATCCGCCAATATTAAAAGCTGGTCAAGATCCAATATCCAAAAACACGATATCATAAATCAGTTACAATGTGGCCAAATGGCCAGAGAACAAGGCCTAATGGTTTAATGGCACAGACTAAATGAAATGTATATGAAAATGTTTGGATTAACGCTTTTGACATGGATGAGCTCCTGTATACACTACACAGTATCTCTAAACTGACAGGTAGCGAGGGTCATACATGGCTTATTGGCAACTACTTGGCCTTTCCAATAACTTTTGCACAGATTAGATCTGGTTCTATAAGAAACTCGTCGACATGGGTATGTCCACAGTTTGAGTGGCCGCTCAAACTTTGGTAGGTAAACAGGCAGTACCTGGTAGTGCTCAGAGTGGACGTAATTTTATCTTCCATTCAAATTATTTGCCCTTAGTCACGGTCATGTTCAATTTTATATATTTATGACCGAGATGCTTGATATGAGTTTGTGACATAACTTCACACATTTTTACACGAAAATTGATGGAAGTCTTGCCCCGCATATCATCGAGTTGCCCTGTTGTGCCGTCACAACAGAGACGTTTTTCAGCAAAGTTTTGCGGTTGCAGGCTGCACAAAGCCATGATCGGGGAGCCATGACCCTCGTTATAATTGATTGTGTGTAACATTATGCATCAAAGGGGTTCATTTCAATTTGTGTGTGTGTGTGTTTGTGTGTGTGTGTGTGTGTGTGTCTTATGTCCCTTAGAAAGAAAGACAGGATCGAAAAAGTTTGACGTCTCTATTAATAGATAAACGATCATGCGAATCCTTCGTTTGTAGCCTAAAAAGTGCAACGCAAAAGTCGCGATATGTATTCCCAGAATTGTATTTCCGTCTTTTTGTCCAGAAAAACCTCTTGATAGTCATAACCCTATTCCGCAGTCCGAACTCTTTACTCTCCATAAGCTAACCTATCATGGTCTCACCTACAAATATATGGAAGTACTATCGTCCATATTTTACACTTTCTTCTGTCAATTTTGCCATAGCCTGTATTTATCCCGAATAAATTAAAGGGCCTTCAGCGGGTTATTAATTAGAACATGTTTCGGAGCCTGTACCCCTACATGTCTCAGTGGGTAGCGGCTCCTTGTCTAAGCTAAATATTCAGCTAAGACAACCCTCGTAATAATGAATAAATATGAACGTGGCAAATGATGAATTAGCTAAAGAAGTGAAGTCTTGATTATAAATGCAGAGTTTTATTATGAAAGAAGGATACCTGTCAAACCAAACATAATAACTAACTTTTATTGTACAGCTGTAGATAACAACAATTTGACTCACCCCTGAATCAGTATGTACCGTTCTCTAGCTGGATAGCTTACCTTAGTTAAACCGCCAGCAAGTGTATAACTAAAGTAGAAACAAACTGTGGCATTATATGTAGTCCAGGTGATAGTAAAATAAACAGTTGCAGCTAGACCACCTGTAAAAACCGAGGGAAATCTTAACAAGTGCTGCAACAATGGGCATCCAGCAACGCAAATGTAAAACAAACCCCATAATGAAACCTACTCCTCACTTTAAAAATCTACAAACCATAAAGCTCTATTTCGCTTCCAACCCTGAGTTAATGTTTCAACATAATGGGTCAAGTTTACGATATTTGAGTAAATACTGTCAAATTTGAGTAATTTTGGGGCATTGATTAAATGTGCACTAAAGCATGTCAGAAAAGAAAGTCATTGGCACGTAATTAAAAAACACGTTATCAAAATAAAAAATTTTCTGAACAAGATTTTAAGTACAATTAGGCAAAGTTGTAACTGTCATCGGCCGCTGCTTGCTACCGATAGCCCCTGGGGATTTAACCTGACAGAAAACATGTAAGCCTATAAAATGTCTGAAAGTGAATAATTAAAAAGAATGATGCCAAAGGATAGAATTAAGTACCGAAACAGGCAAGTCTAGAATCTGTAAAAGTATTGCAGTCTTTGGATATTAACAGCAAAATTTGTAGGGCAAGTCAGAGAGGAATGAAAGTCATTTGTATTTAAGTCAAGAGAATGTAACCAAAATATCATTTTTCGTAACAAGATATCAAGTACAATTAGGCTAGCTTGTAACTGTCGTAGGCCGCTGTTTGCTATCGATAGTCCCTGGGGGGTTAACCTAACAAAATACAAGCAACCCTAAAATGTCTGAAAGGTGAATATCAAAGCAGAATTATGCCAAAAGTTAAAATGAAGTAGCAAAGTCCGGGAATTTAGAACAAATACGACAAACTCTCAAAATTTGTAACAGAAATATATTATATCCAATAGTTTCCGAAATATTACTGTCAAGGAAAGGACAGTTAACTTCGTCAAAATTGAACTCATCAATTTTGTGATAGACTTTAATGCAAAACCTGTATATCATTAAACTTGATACCGAGGGCATATCAAGGGTAAGCAACCAGGGCGGTGAGAATAGGTCAAGATTTATTTTTGTCAAATTGCCAAATAAATGAGTGTACTATATTTTACATGAGAATATGAAATACAAGCATAGTTTAAACAACTTTATTGGGGCAAATAAAGCATATTTATTGCATGATATAATATGACAACCGTTTTGCTGTGGGGCTACAGAGCGTACATTCTATGTAGCTGAAAGAGATTTTTAACAATTGTTTATACCTGGATTCTGAACCACAGAACCCTAGTCCGCCCCTAACCCCCCACCCCCTGAACTTAAGGCTGCGATCGAATCGTAGTGCAGCTGAAACATAATTTGGTAAATCTCAAATCATCGTTATCATTCTTACCTTGCCGTTTCCAAGCTAGCTGCACCAAAGCATAAGTGTTGAAATATCAAACTGCAGTCGTTATCCGTTCTATCAAAGAAAAGGTTTAAAACTAAGAATATTTGGCGCTCCCAAATGCCACTTATGAAATGAGTAACATGTATCTCTGTGTGCTTGTATTTTCTGTCTTAGCTGATAGCATTGATATTCTCATTTGGATTCAATGCAGTATAAAACCAAATGTGAATAAATTCCATGCAAAATGTATCCATAGGCATGCCACTATTTTTCCAGCAGCTATTTTGCTCAGTACCAATCACGGTGTACGGGAATCAAAATTCACTCATTAAAATGTAAGATTTCGTTTTGAAAAGGTTGATGATGAAAACGGTACGCGTGAAATGACACTTTAGCACTTTCCATGACAGCACATTAAAAAAACAACAACAGGAAATGCTAACTTTGTGTAGTTTGTGTGAACGGTTTTCACGGAGCAATTAACAGACAGCACACAAGGATTGATGAGGATTGTTTTAAATCAGGCTTCAGTACAAGTCTCTAAACAATTAAAGTAGCGCGATTTGCTAAATTTCTGCAATTCTTTTTCACCGATTATTCTAATTATTAGCAACATTTTAAGGGCTAGGTAGACTTTGTCGCTTACATATACATCTGCGTTTTTTTTCATATATTTTTCAACCAAGGCGATAATAAACATATTTTCTCCATGGCAGAGCAAGTAGAATGATAACACAGAATTTAAGATCCACTGCTCGCCACAACTATTGAAATTTGATTTAAAATATTACATTTTGAACAAAGTTTCAAATAGTAATAATACCGTTAATGTTTTATTTCAGATGAAACAATATTTCTGTGAAGTTTTGTAACCAGTTTGGTATTTATTTATTTATTTATTTATTCATTCATTCATTCATTTATTTATTTATTTATTTATTTACTTATTTATTTATTTATTTATTTATTTATTTATTTATTTAATAGAGTTCCCAAGAACTTCGGTGTGTCTATAGACATGCTGGGGCCATGTTTGATGTGAAAGTGCATGACGCCCTTGAACGAAAAAGGCAAGTGCATTACGCAGTGAAATTAAAGGTGTGCATATTGCTAAGCAAACGTCAATCGACCTGCATGTAATGTACCGATTCAGTTTCAATTTATCAGCTAACAAGTGCAATATTATAATGAGTTTGGGAGCGGTAATTTTAATCTTCTCTTCGGTGCATTATATAAGCAGGCTTTTTTTTGCGCAAACCTCCTAATTTTGCAGATTCTCTTTGTTTTTGCTCAGGTTAATTTTTATGGTCATATTGCTGGTCGTGGTACTGAACTATCGTTTCATGCCACAGCTAAGGGGGATGAGCCAAATACGAGGGCCGATTGAACACTGCTCACTAGAGCAGTATGATTGTGTATCGGCAATCTGTAGCGTCATTTTGAATGAAAGCAATGTAATTGCATGATGTGGTTGTAAATCACCACAGAATAGGTCTTCATTTGTGCTTCGCAGAATCTGAGAAAGACGCACAAGCGGGCGACAAAATGACGCGAAAAC
Source organism: Hermodice carunculata (assembly GCA_964020975.1). Taxonomy (NCBI): domain Eukaryota; kingdom Metazoa; phylum Annelida; class Polychaeta; order Eunicida; family Amphinomidae; genus Hermodice; species Hermodice carunculata. The sequence continues at coordinate 95,500,126 of OZ026613.1, read as the reverse complement.
CCATTTAGAATCTATGACAAGAGTAAGTAGCATATAACAGTCACCATGGGCCTGCCACTTGAGTCTTGGAGACTCTCTGATAAAGCAGGTACATTTTGCTATGTTAGGCTGTTGTAAGTGGAACAGCGAGATGCCTCTTGAGTGTCACTGTAATGTTGGGTGGATACGAAGAAGCAAGTATTTCACTGATTGTACTTTACGTGGACGACAATTTGAAATTATGCTTTGCTGAGACTGGTACTGACTTTACCAAAATGCAAAACAAATAGATATCTGCCCTTTGGGTTGATTTTATTTGACCAAATGGTCCATTAAAACGTACCAATGCATAAATTGCATGGGTAGACTCCGCTACAATATATATGCATGCGTGCGGTGCTCATATAAGGTTTATAGAGTAAATAAAAGGTACTAATTTCCTGTGAATTTGTTTTCGAGCAGCAACATGAACGTTTGACATGTCATGTCAAAACTGAGTAAACAGTAAGGCTAGGAATAACCAAAAAAACCTTGCATTTTAATTTCATTACAAATGTTTGAGAGAGTTCCACCTTTGACAATCTGTATTATTCAATGAAGGAGGGCAGAATGTTTCACTTAATCTCTTGAATGTAGAAACTATAGCATCCAGCAGTGTGGAGAACATACATATGCTTCTATAATGGCAAGATAATTGTCAAAGTGAAATGAAGTGTCTGGTCTTCACTTTAAAGGCCAGCACTGGTATGTGATGATAGGATATTCTCCCCGGTGCTTGAAATAAATAAATATGAATAAATCGTGGAGGGATAGACAACGGTTACGGTCAAATAAAAAGACCAAAGCAGTAAAGTGTATCAAGAAATTTCACATATTTTTTTCATTTGGTTTAATGTTTGCCTGCATATCATATGAGTTTACGTCGCAACTCTCAAATGAACCTGTCAGCTTTAATTTGAGGCCCAACTTTCTTATTCGCTTCCATACATATGTATAGGTGCGGCAAGCAATCAGAGAACCGCCATGGGATGGCAAAGATTCCGGTTACCGGATTATCTGCCTTCACATCATTGACTCGGGGTGTTAAACCTCCTTAGTTCCATCAATATTATATTTCAAGATATTTTTCTGATCACTTTTTTTGTTGTGAGCTACTAGTCTTACTATGGCAACGTGTAGATGAACGTTATGAAATCTTTTCGAGAAAAAACAAAAATTTAAAAAACATCACTTAAGTCTCTTTTTAACCATCTGTAGATCGAGTCCTCAGCTTTTTAATCTTCTGAAGACTGAGTAAACAATTTTCTGCGGTAACCTCTGACGCAATATCTCAGGAAACTAAGTCCACATTCTGACAGTCCAAAACAAAATACCGTCCTCGTTCCCATCTTTTAGACTTGCGTATGTTCGCGGGGGTTACAACTCCTTGATACTGTCCTTTATTGGTATGTCAAAAAGTAATAAATTGGTAGTCTAAATGCTATATTTATCAAACTGATCGAAATGTCACGCTATGTCATGTGCATGTGACCGTGAAATTGCAGTACTATCAATATCGACCTAAAATAAATTATTTGATGGGATTATGGCGCATGCAGTTTGTACACACAATATGTTGCTAATATTTTTAAGCATTTACCGTAATTAAATTTGTAGCAATTGGCCACTCACGGGAAAACACATTAAAATTATAACAGACGACATCCAGTTTCCTTTCTTTCACGAATGAATGAATGACTTTATTAACTGCACCATATACATACATGGTTTTCTGTCAGTCAAAACACATAAATATTTACATGAATCACAATACGATACAATACAATATAATATAATACAAAACAATACACCACATCACGACACTAGACTACATTCCACTTCATTCTTCAGAAAAAAAAAAGAAAAAAAGAACACGCTTCACTACATCGCCGCCCTGCCGCCCTACAAAGCGGTGCGGTGGGCTGGCCGGCGTTGGCCCCAAAGGGTCGCCTGCAAAACAAAAACTGCAAGTGGATGTTGGGGATATTTATGCTATTTAGAAAATATATGTCATCAAAATTGACCTCTAACTTTAGTCACTTGGTCGAAAAATGTCCCAGTATGTTTGATTATATCGGCATCTTCTAATTTCATTATAAAGATAAATTTTTCTGGGTTCAAAAAAGTTAAAAATGTAGGGAAAATTTCGGTAAGTTTGTGGAAAAGGTGGTTCTTTGATGTGTAAATTTTTTACAATCGATTAAAATATGTGCCTCGTCTTCCAATTTTTCACAGGTATCGCATTTCCGCTCTTCTAAAGGTGTTTTGATAGGTCTTTTGTGTCTGCCAGTTTCAACTTTGAGGTTGTAGGCGCTTATTCGAAATCAGGTAATATTATTTCTAATTTTATACTCTTTCACTAAATATAAATATTTTTCTGGTCCAAATTGGTATTTAAATTTTACATATGTTCGTAGTTTCTTGTCAGGTTCACTATTAGTGGCTAAATTTTCTTTCCATTGGTTTTTAAATATCCTTTGCATTCTTTTTTTGAACATTTTTTAAGGAAAGTCTTCATTATTATAACCTAGATTATTCCACATGTTACAGAAACTCGACATTTGAAATACATTTTGTAGCGTTTTCAACCATAGAAATTGCCCTGAATCAAAGCTGTATATATTGCATAAATACATGTATCTGCCGTGTTTTTTTTGAGGGGGGGTGGGTTTGTTTTTTTTTTTTTTTTGTTTTTTTTTTTTTTTCTTTTTTTTTTGGAAATTCGATCTACTTCCTCTGCATTAAACAACATTGTGATTAGTGTGGTGGAATATTTATAAGATGAACTTGACCTGCTGCTGCTCATACAAGGTGGAATCTGTTACGGTGCTGGTTTAACATCAAATTCGCCTTTAGCGTGACTATGAATATGTTTCAGAGAATCGCCAGGTGCACCTTTTGGATTGATGGCTGGACTATGCGTGAGTTTTTGTTTTTTTTTTGACACACTTATATTTTGAATTGGAAAAAGCCGCCAGCTTTGAGGCATTGCACCGCGACAAGTCGTCAGAATGAAAAACAATACTTCACATGGTGTACATATCTCTCCAGCACCAAGTGTTTCCACATCAAGCACAACTGGGAAATAAAACACCCTTGGCACTCCCCTAATTAATGGGTTATTCACCCCCACGGTTAAAACACGCGCCGAGGAAGACCGTGCCAGCGGCGGGGGTGAACTTGACTGGATCCAATGTCGTTACTGATCATATCAGTATGGACGTTGAGGCGGCCAGCAATTTCTTAATGCGTGTTCTGGCTGAACCTGGAGTCAAATTAGTTCTCAGTAGAATGGCCAGGGACGTGGTGGACGCTGACGTCAGCGGAGTCGAGTAGCAGCGAAGCACACATATCAGCAGAATCGAATCTTGAAACCAAATGAGCAATCCTTCGACTGACTCCCCAACAGGCCAGGACTGACGCTGTAAGAGAAAAGGTCAATCCCTAAAAAGTACGGAAGATGAATTTAACAGAATTCGAAGCACATTTAACAGTATGAGAAGCGTAATGGGGTCCGTATTTGTTTCGAAGAGTCAGAATCAGACAACCAGAATACAGATGAGTCAGTTTTGGAGACCGTCAAGAGGATTTACGCCGCCCCGGAACAGTGAAGAATCGGCCGGACTCACAGAGCGGACAAGACAAGGACCATGCCCATGCTAACATTGTAAAGTTGCTGTTGCAAAACACAACGCAAAAGATTTTCTTTGAACAAAACAAAAATACAATAATAAAGATTTCATCTCAAATGATCTTAACCCCACCCCCTCCAACAGAATACTAAAAAAAATGAATTAAAAAATGAAAAAACCCACACACTAAAAAAAAAAAAAAAAAAAAAAAAACCCTAACCCAAACCCAAAAGCAACTAACAAAAGGAAATAAGAAAGAAAGGAACCGCGCCGCTACTATGTATACGAATGGCCGTATGTTCGTCCATGAGGGATTTTTTTATTTATTTATACATTTATTTTTTTTGGGGGGGGGGGTACGACCAAGGTCATGTAGTACAAATTTATGGTCAAAATGACTTGGATGTTTATGTTTACGGATGTTAAACTCTGGTCAGATAATACATCAGACCGAAAATGTTATGATCTCATGCGTGCATTACCCCCCCCCCCCCCCGCCAAAAGAAAAAATAATAATAATGCAGCATCTGTGGGGTTCAGGCTATTTTTATCATTATTTTTCCTTTGACTTTTTCATTTTTTTTAATTTTTATTTTATCCCTTAAAAAATTATGCTTCTTTCTCAATTCTAATTTTCTAATTGTTTTGGTCTCATGTTACTTATTATTATGTTCAAATTAGCAATTGAGGACCTCACGGATATATTGTATCATTTACACTACTTAATTAATTGTCAGTATACACTTAGTACCAAAAATGTTTGCGCTTGAGCAAATGTAGCATGAGATATTGCACTATGGAGGATGTAAGCCTTTAACTATTGGCTTTGAACGATGTCAAAAGGTGCATTTCATAATATGTCTAGAAGGATTTCGTCTAATTTTGACATATACTGTTTGGTGGTGTTAATACGACATAATAATCCTTTCTGAGACTTCCTGTCACCAAATAACCACCGTGATCATGCCAAGCATCATAATGTGTTAGGCCCGTCCAAATGTACCGGGGGGGGGGGGTGATGATTTTTTTGTTGTTTTTTTTTTTGCACAGCATATTTTGATTCCTCGTGTTATTAAAGAACTTCGGGGCATGAATGATTCTAATTTCCGCTGCTGAGATCATTTTTTTACATATATCTACGTCTATCCAAGAACCACACATTTTACTATCAATAGTTTATTATAATCATGATGCAGCGTGCGCTTATATACTATTATGACGTAAAACAAGAAGCCTGCGTTGAAGAAATTGGTTCGTAAGTACCGAAAAAGAAATTTTGATCAATTTTGCAACTTTGTAAGCCAAATTCCCTGAAGCACTTTTTTTCATCCAGTAATGTTTATGGTGCTTCACTGTCTCACATACAAAGGCTCTTTTGCATCTTGTCTGAGAATGCATTGCGAAGCAGGTCAAATCTACATGTATATAAATCACATTCCATGGGACAGATGTTGGCGCACACATCCTACCTTATCGCGAGGTGAAGGAAATCGAAAGACTTGGACAAAACTATTGTGCGCAGTCAGCGGTTGTCGAGTCCATTAACACCTGAGCATAGAATCGAACCTGGGTGGCAGAGGTGAAAGGTGCTTGCCTCACCAACCATCTACGCAAACAAAGATATTCCTACCCGACTAAATGATTTACCACGGTACACTGTAGCTTCGTGTCTCAAAAAGCGCAAAGCCGGACATTTCTCCTTTGTAAAATTCAGATAATCATTCTTGTGCATTCGGAAGTAAAGCTCGTTGTGTACGATAGGTCTCTTTTCACGCTGTTGACGACTCAGAATATGCTACTGTCCTTCATTGGCGATCCTTCTTCTTTAGACAATGGTCTAAAGAATGGACTAACCCATGCCTTTACTATCTTCAATAGAAAAATGGGTTTAAAAAAACACGCCTTCAATATCTTCCAGTGAGAATGCCCCTCTCCCGAAGGAAAATGTCACCAAATCACAGTTAGTTCACAGGGATAATAGCAGGCACCGAATCTTCCACTTTACTGCACCTACAGCTAACCATCTTGGCCAGTTAACTTTTTATTATTTCCACTTATATAAAAACACGACGGTACTTTCGGACTTGTATCCACTATCGGGACAACCTTCTCCCCTCAGCTCCATCTGTCACTCAAAACGGGGGGGGGGGGGCGCTGTATTTACATTTTCAGGTAATGCTCACTCTGGAAAGGTCCCAATTTATATTGTACATTGTATCTATTCAACAAATTAACCCTAACTTTACACTAATCACACATATTAATTTTGATACTACCTCTTCTAAATATCGAATCGGGACTAACCATGATGGCTGCTATTTTTGAAAATTGTGGATTCCGCACCCAATGGTTTGTAAGAAATGACAATAGTATTGGGACGATCTGGGGAAGGGGGGTATAATATATGCAACCAAAAGTATGTATTTTGCAAATGTTTCAGAGCACTAATAATGATATGATATATGCTGTAGCCGCGATTCACTTTGATATCCAAACCAAAGGATTTTATTTTCTTTTTATGCGGCATTGCGCAATGTTTAAAATGGCGCACACCACGTGCTGGCTCAAGGTCTATCGTGTCGCATTTGGATTTGCAACAAACGATGATAACTGCTTCATACACAACCGAGCGGGAAGATTAAAGTTAAAATAGTATTTTATGTTTTAAAAGTAATTAAACGACCAATTGCCGTCATAACTCCAAAAAAACAACAAAAAAACAAAAACGGACACCTAGAACCTAGCGAAATATTACGATAGCGATCAACAAACAAGTTGGGCTATGGCCTATCCTGTTTCACGGAAAAACCGTGGCTATGCCTTATTGAAATTTGTGTTGCTATACTGTTTTCCCGGCTCAAGTTAACCTTCCAGGCAAGTTGAAATAACAATGATGTGTTTTAGTTGACTTTACTGCAAACTAACGGCACATGACGGCAGCTTTCTCAATAAAATCTTTCAACCGGGCTATGGCTATGCTGTTTCACGGAGCAACCTTGGCTGTGCTCTTTCCCCGGCCCAAGGTCAACCCTCCACTGCACACAAGTTGAAACAAACTACCGTGTTTGAGTTGTCATTTTACTTCACTGCAAAATAACGACAAACCATGGCCACTTTCTCGATAAAATCTTTCAGCCAGGGTCGATCAATTTTTAGTAAGGCAAGGCTGCTTGAAACTTTTTTTTATCTTTTTTTTTTTTTTTTCATAAAGATTGTACAATTAAGGTGGGGACTTGGGCCTTTTCAGTGGGGTGGGTCGGGATATTGCAGCCACACATATAAATATTTTTGTAAGGCCTTAGGTAACTTGGACATTTGTCAAAATATGTTTGAAATAGAGGTTCTTTCTCCTTATACACATTATACCTTTGACGTCAGCTGAATTTGCTGCCTGGGCACAGCCGAAGGCACTTGTAACAAAATTAAGGGTTAGAATACCTTACGATATGAGACAAAATATCTGACTGATAGATCCAACCTTGAAATAAAAACTTCAGCTCACTTCTATCGCAAATGGAGGAGTTCCTGCACTCAACTTAAAGATACCACATGCCAACTTGATATAACTTGGAGAGATGTTACGGACAAAGGGGCTGGTGTCGCCTATGAGAAACAGCAGGTTTCAGCCAGCCTACCCGTGCTGCATCCAAAACAACGTTACATCTTATTCCTATTTAAATGTATGCTCATTTTGTAGTTTTCTTTTAAATTTATTTCTAACGCAGATCACATTTTCATTTCCTTCACACCCTAATAACAGTCCATGCTCATTTCTAGGAAATGAAACCCCCGATTCTCCATCTCTTATTTTCCACGGATATGAATTAGAGAACGTACCCGATTAAAAACACGTGGATGTTACGTCACAATCTGATTGGAAGTAGAACGTGCACATCAAACACATAGTTAGTAGAGCGTCCAAACATTTATACATTACGAAACCTTTACTGTAACATCTAAATCGTAAAATTCTGGAAATTATCGGGGGGGGGGGGGGGGGTTAGAGCGGTAGGTGGGGTAATGTGGTCTGGGATTGCTGTGCACAAGCTGACAAAAACCTCTTGAGAGATCTACAATTGACTTTGTCCTGTATGGTAATTGGAGCCATGATAGCTTCTCCTAATGTTAAATTATATGACGAAATTAGTCGGCAAGCCGTATCCAAAAAGGCGTATGGATCAAACAGTTAAGTCTATAAAATAGTCCATAGACTAATGCCTGATTACTTGGCTACCATTTTGCCAAATGTTCCCGTAATAAAGGAGAACCCCCGTTACAACCTCAGGCGACGTCTCGACCACTCCGGACTGCCATTTCTAATACGAAAACAGTTCTATTCGAAAAAAAGTCCTTCTTTCCACCTGCGGTTACGGGATCTCCTGCCGTTAGCGTTATTTAATGCTTGCTGCGGACGTTATATCCCCCTCCCCCCCAATACATTCCGTCAAATAACCTGAGCGTCTGATTGTAAGTCAAATGCATTTGTGTATTATGTATTGCAAATTACATATGGATCACAGTCAGTTAAACGAACATTTAAAATCAGTGCTGTAAAATCTCCAGTTTGCTCACGTTGAGCTACATCAGAAAGTGTACAACATTACTTTTTATCTGTCATCAGTATACCATTGCTAACGTGGTTCTACATTCCAGTATTAACAGCGTATCCCTTTGGTTATAATGTCATTTGGCAACAGTGACCGTGATCTTGACAACATATTTGGTTTTGCTCGGTATACGCAGTATCGAACAGAATCAGTTTGGGCTGTACTCTTTAAGTAAAGCATGGAAGGTGTCAAGTGATTATAATGGGTAATAAGATTGACAGTTTTTGTATGGCCAGTTCGGGCAAGAAAACATCATCCTGAGACTCGACATTCGAAAATTGAGAATTAAGTATCTGTAAAAGTTAAACAAACTGACTTACGCTTTACACAGCTTGGGGCCTGATGTGTGGGGTTTTATCTTCAGTTTTGGTGCGGGGTCCAGCACATGATTCTGTAATGTGACGCAAGTGTCCGATTGGAAGCCCAAAGTTGGGGAACATTTTTTGCTAAAGGTGAGCTCGAGAGCGTCATTTACAAGTCCCGGCAGACATTTGACCTCTATACTCAAAAGTGTCTTGAGATATCTACGTTACTATGATGATATTCTAAGCAGACTGTGTTTTATTAGTATGAATTGACTTCGAAAACCATTCCCATTCCATATACGGATTACATAACTGACCCACATTGTACGTGTAGACTGCAGTGTGTTTTGTACGGTGTGTACGTGGAACATGGCGGCCAAAAAGCTGAACGAGGTGTTTGCTACCCCTAAAAACTTTCTTGGATCTTTAGCAAACTCTGCATTAAAGACGCTAAAGGAAGTAACGTCAAGTGGAAAAAGCTGCAAAGCTGATAGAGACAGTAACATTGAGTTTAGTCACGAAGATTCTGTGAATTTTGGTCAAAACGATAAGCTACCCCAAAACCAAAGTGTTATTATATCGCCCGGTAAACAATTGGTCTTAGAGTTCAACGTGGAAGAGGCCCCCAGCCCAGCACAGGAGTTGGAGAATAGTCTACCTATCCCGGGCCAGAGCCAAGTTAGTAGTACGCCTGAAAATTCTGTAAACAAATCTGTTTGTGAAAATGCAAACACAAGTCCAGACTCCGTGACTAAGGTGAAACAAAAACTTAAGCAGAGACGGAAGGGGTTAAAAGAGAAGCCCAGAGTCCCTGATGAAAAAGAGTCCGAAAGGGTAACAAGAAGTAAAAATAAGGGGAAAAATCCATCCCCCACCGCAAAAAAGACACACTACACTTGTGAGAAAAACCAAGAAGAAAAAAAAGCAACTAAAATGAAAAAGAAAATGTCAAGAAAAGTGGAGCCCACCATAAAGTGCCACAGTCAATGTAAAGTTTCCCACAGAAGTGAAGGGGAAATGATCCGCTGCATCATTTGTATGCAGTGGTTTCATACGGCTTGTTGCGAGGGGGAGGTCGTTACAGGTATATGGACATGCAAACTTTGCAGGGAGATACCAAATTTATTGTGTTCTATACAACAAGAGTTAAAGGCATTGCAGGCAACAAATATGGACCTTGTTAGACAACTGAGTCTTAAAGTTTATGAGTGCGATAAACTGAGATCAGAAAACGTGAGGCTAGCACTTATAGCTGAAAATGGTGATAGCATGCATATCGACCATAACCATAGTGTGTTTACCCCCAGTGCACGTGTACCTAGTGAGCCAGTGTTGGCAGGTGAAAATGGTCGTACACAACCTTCGGAAAACTCTAGTCCCTCACCCCCGTCGCAGGTAGCAACGGAAACAGTAACGGAGGGCGTGCATCAAGTAGAGACCACGGGAGACACCGGTGCAGTCACCGTGACTTATTCACCGGGGAACAGTGTGTCCGTTCAGGCTCAAACGCAGCAGGTTGAGACTGGTCCCGACCGTGAGTGTGTTCATAGTGACGACGCTGGACAACAAGTAGTAATACTTAGCGACTCTATACCTAAAGAGATGGACCGCAAGCAGTTTGTCAAATATACGAAACGAAATGTTGAAGTAAAATCAGGTCTTGGTACTCTTGTGAAGGTCCAGGGTGCCCTGTCGGTGATGGAGACAGAACAGATAGAGTCTTTGATAATACATTGTGGTACAAACCACTTACCAAATGAATCAGCTACAGATACGATACGTAAATTCAGAGCACTAGAAGAGAGCTTGGTTGATTTTATCCCCGCCAAACACATTGCTATCTCTGGTATTGTCCAAAGAATGGACGGTGCCTATGGTAACAAAATCAGATTGATCAATGCCGCCTTACAGGTCATGTGTGAAAGGCATAAATGGACCTACATTGATAACTCTAACATTGGCCCTGATATGCTGGCCCCAGACAAACTGCACTTGAACAAAAAGGGTAAAATACGGTTAACAAGAAACTGCACAGTTGCTTTTAGAGATAGGCCTGCACATGACCAAGGTCACTGAGGTGAGGACTATAGCTCTGACAATGAGACCAAAGAGTTTAGAGAGGTCAAACTTGTAAGTTTAAACATAAATGGTCTCGGTAGTAAACTGTCTGGTGAACACAATGAATATTATGACTGTCCTACCGATACTATCACGTGGTTACATTCATTTGATATTATATGTCTCCAGGAGACTTGGTTAACAGAAAAAATATGTATTGAAGAGAAAATTGCTCCTTTCTTAAAAGAATATGACTGTATTGTTCACAACAGAAGCTATGTTAATAGTAAAGCTATGCGAGGTTCTGGAGGCATCTTAGTATTATTCCGTAAAAAATTCAAAAATGTATTAAGTGTGATTGACAAATCTACAGATGGCATCTTATGGCTGGGTCTTCAAGATGGTGACAGCATCCTATATTTAGCGGTACTCTATTTTCCCCCAGAGTCATCGTTTGTTGTTAAAAAGTTGGAGATAGATCACTGGGCTATTTTGGAAAAACAAATTATGACTTACAGTGATAGAGGCCAAATTATCATCGTAGGTGATTTAAATGCTCGTACAGCAAATGAACCTGACTTCATTGTAGACGATGATACAGATCATTTACCTTTGCCTGACGCCTATGTCAGCGATTGTAGCACAATAAGTAAAAGAACTTCACAAGATAATTGTATTAATCTTTATGGTAAACTTCTCTTGCGTTTGTGTAAACAGTCGGGAATAAGAATTCTTAATGGCAGAATTAAGGGCGACAAATTGGGTAAATTTACCTGTCATCGCCCAAATGGCTCGAGCCTTGTCGATTATGTGTTATGCAATAAGTTACCCGGTGACCTGGTAACACACTTGAACGTTGCAGATTGTAACCAGTTGATCAGTGACCATTGCCCGATTGAAATACATTTTAAATGTTGTGGGTGCGAAAGCTCACCCGAGTATTTGAAATCTTTTAAAACAATACCTGGGTCTGTTACACCGTATATCCTGTGGAACGAAAAGTCTCCTGATCTATTTAGAAATGCTTTGACTACCTATTTCTAACTCTGATCACTCGGTTATTTTCTGCTCCTTTTCACTCTCCTACCACAGAGACCGTTCGTTTAAAAGAGGTGTTTGGAATTTCAAAAAAGCTGATTTTCGAGGTCTTAATAATACCCTATCTTCTGCTCCCTGGAACACTGCCTTCAACGTCTTCGATTCTATTGATGACGTGGTATCTTACTGGTCTGACCTCTTCCTAAAAACTGCCAAAGAGTTTATCCCATACAAAGAAGTTACCATACGACCAAAGGATAAACCTTGGATAACAGCTGAAATTAAAAAACTTATGCGTCAGCGTAATCGTGCATGGAAACGTTTTAAGAAATTAACTCAAACTCCTCGCCCTTTCACTCTTGAAGTCTGTGCCAACATTGACAGGTTTTACCAGTTTTACAAAAAGCGACGCAATAAGGTTGTCAATGCAATAAAAGTGTCAATAAACTCCTACTTTTCTAAATTACGTACACAATTAGATAAAGATGATATGAATCCCAAACAATGGTGGAACTTATCTAAGTCCTTACTAGGATGCAAAATCCATGAAGACATACCTCCTATTGTTGAAGACAGTAAAATTATCTCTAGCATTACCGAAAAGTGTGAAGTATTTAATACTTACTTCGCTAGTCAATGCGTTACCCATGCCGATAATGATGCACCTCCCCTGCCAAACTTTACCTATCGTACTGAGGCACGCATGAGTGATTTCACGCTCAATGAAGAAAGTGTCAGGAAAGTTTTGCTCTCCTTGAGATTAACTTCTGCCTCAGGACCCGACAATATTGGCAACACTCTCCTAAAAAATACTGCTGACTCGATCTCCAAGCCCTTAACAAAAATTTTCAACCTGTCTCTCAGTGTCTCTCAATTTCCCGACTCTTGGAAACGCTCTAATATCTGCCCTGTGTTTAAAAAATCGAATAAACAAATCAAGAGTAACTATCGTCCAATTTCCCTGCTGTGCAACGTATCGAAAGTTTTCGAGCGACTGGTCTTTAATTTTCTTTATGAATATCTAATAGGCAACAACCTACTAACTGATAAGAACTCTGGGTTTAAAGCTAATGATTCAACTACCAACCAACTAATAAGTATTCTCCACAATATCTACAATGGGCTTGAAAATTCCAAGGAGGCCAGAATGGTATTCTTAGATATCTCGAAAGCCTTTGACAAAGTGTGGCATGTAGGCCTCCTCTTCAAACTACGACAACTGGGGTTATCTGAAGGACTTCTTATGTGGATAAACTGTTACCTGTCAAACCGCTTTCAACGTGTTATTATCCACGGGCGTACCTCCTCTTGGCTTCCTGTTCAGGCCGGCGTACCTCAGGGATCAATTCTGGGTCCCTTATTGTTTCTTGTCTATATAAATGATATTGTAGATGACTTGACCTGTGATGTCCGCATCTTCGCCGACGACACTAGTCTACTTGAGATAGTTCAAAATCCTACCGATTCGGCACACCACTTGAACACAAATCTCTCATTTATTTACCACTGGGGTAAATTATGGCGCATGGTTTTTAATGCCTTAAAATCCATTTCAGTTATTTTCTCGGCCAAAATCAATAAACCTTATCATCCCCCTGTCCTTCTAGGTGGTACAGTCATACCAGAGGAAGACACCCACACTCACCTTGGAATTACTCTAGCCAACAATCTTTCCTGGCGTGCGCATGTCACACGCATCACAAACAAAGCCAGCCAGCGTATTGGACTTCTTCGAAGATTCAAATTTAAGTTATCCCGAAAAACACTGGAAAGATTATATTTCTCAATGGTTCGGCCAATTCTTGAATATGGTTGTGTTATCTTTGATAATTGTGGGCAAGGTCTGAGTGATTTACTTGAGTCGATTCAGTACGAGGCAGCTAAAATATGCACTGGTGCACTAAGGCACACATCCCATAACAAACTCTTAGGCGAACTTGGTTGGCCCACACTAGCCAGTAGACGCAAATATTTCAAATTAATCCTTTTCTACAAAATGTATTTTAACTTAACTCCTTCCTACCTATCCAACCTTATACCTCGCAACCCCGCCATGGCTGGTCATACGCTCCGCCATAGGCCTCTCAGCAACCTTCGCCCCATCAAATGCCGAACCCAGCGGTTTGAAAATTCCTTTCTCCCTGATGCCACCAAACTATGGAATAATCTCCCCACTGATATCCGTAACTCCCTTTCCCTTCAAATCTTTAAGTCGAAACTCAAAGCCACTCTGCTAGCGGCCGACATTGCTCCAGATTTCTACTCCCATGGTCAGCGATTTGCTAACATCTGTCATACCCAGTTACGATTAGGATTCTCTAGACTTAATTCCGATCTCCATAAAGTAAATATCATTCAACAGCCAACCTGTGCCTGCTCCCACCCAACTGAGGATTTCAAACATTTTTGTCTCTACTGCCCTAAATATGTCCAGGAGAGAAAGAAGCTCCTGCTTACCATCACTCCTTTGTTAGCCCCTGGTGTTAATCCAAACCTGATAATGCATGTTGCAAGTGACAGACTATGTAGTATTTTACTGTTCGGGAGTAAAGAACTTTCAGAAGAATGCAATACAGTAATTTTCAGAGCAATGCAAAATTTTGTTGTTGAAACACGCCGATTAATATTGTAACCGTGTAGTATCTTATCATGTATATGTATCCCGAAACCAGCATATACCATTGCAGTGTATTTGTATGTTCAACGTATGTACCTTTAATACTACCATGTCCTCTATCGTGTCTCCACAGGTGGGTCGACAATGACAAGGCGGGAAGGAACACCCGAGCTACTGGGCGCACTGGCGGCTCCACAGTGGCAGTGTGAGTTTGCAGCCAGGGTGCTTCAGCCGCGCCCAGCAAGCTATAACCTCCCCTTCAGTCGCTCCCTGTGCTGAGGACGAATTAGCTTGCTACTAAGCATATTCGTGTATATATGCATGTTTTCTTAATTGGATTGGAATGTTAGATATTGTTTTTGTTGTTTAATTGTATTACAGCATGTCTACCAGAGTACATAGTCACATGTTTGTACATTGTATTGTCCTATGCGTCTTGTATATATCATTTTGTGCGTCTCCGTGTCTGGAGAACCCCTAGATTAGTCATATTTCATGTACTATTGGGTAATCCAGTGAAAATAAATATGTTTAAACTAAAAACTAAAGTACACCTTACATTCAAAACCGTTTGCATTCGCTAGAGACGAACATGGCCAACATGTCAGTGGATGGGGCTGCCGCGGAACTGAACAGTATACTTTTTGAAGCTGCGAAACGCAGTCTAAAAATTATCACTGCTAAAAAGAAGCGTTCCAAAAAGAAAAAACGAGCCGTAAATTTTGATAACGAATGTCAGAATCTAAAAGAAAAAGTAAAACATTTTAAATGTCTTTTCAATAAATATCCTACGGACCCGTATATAAGAGGACAATACTTTGCGTCCACAAAAAAATTTAAAAGTTGTGTTCGAGCTAAACGCCGCGAGTACAAACAAAAAATAATCAATAATATTGAACTATGTAAACAACAGGGCGATAATCAACAAGAATTCTGGAAAAACATTAAAAAGTTTCTAGATACAAAAATAGATTCTACTGATGTAATAGAGCCTGATACATGGTATGAATACTTTAAGAATTTGAATACAAAACCTAACTCTATTCCACTGCAGCCACAGCCATTACGCCATGATATATTAGATTTTTTAACAAGGCTTGATAGTTACAATGTGGAAGGGGACCACCCGCTTAATGATAACTTTAGTGCGGAGGAGCTGGACATAATATTTGATAAACTCAAAACAAACAAACAACCAGGTCCTGACGGAATTAGAAATGCTATGTTAAAATCCGGGAGACATCTCATTGGAAATTCTTTACTTATGCTATGTAATAAAGTCCTTAGAGCACGTCAGTTTCCTTGTGCTTGGAAAATAAGTCATATCATTCCGATACACAAGAAATGTAAACGAGATATCCCTGCGAACTACAGAGGTATATCACTCCAAAGTTCTGTAAGTAAGTTATTTTCCAAATTATTACATCGCCGTATGTATAAATTTCTGTCAAATAATAATTTTTTTCACGAAGGCCAAGGTGGCTTCATAGAAGGGCGACAGACTGCTGATAATATTTTTCTTTTAAAAAATTTAATTGACGATAAATTACTTAACAAAAAGAAGTTGTTTTCTGTATTTGTAGACTTTCGCAGAGCATTTGACTCGGTTAACATTGATTTCCTCCTATTCAAACTGCATGAAGCGGGTATCAGTATGCATGTCTTACAACTGATTAAAGATATGTATACTGCTACAAAACTTTCCGTCAAATTAAATGAGGGATGTACACCTCAATTCCACAGTTCCATCGGACTGAAACAAGGTTGCCCCCTTAGTCCTTTGTTATTTAATGTATTCATAAATGATTTAGAGCATTTTTTGAGTCTTTCTGATCCGTCATTAGGTCTACTTATTGGTGACCTGAATATCACATCTCTCATGTTCGCCGACGATGTCGTTATATTGGCTGACTCGCCAGACAAATTACAGCAACGTCTTGTAAGACTTGCAGCATATTGCAAATGCTGGGGTCTGTCTGTTAACATCGAAAAAACAAAAGTTATTATTTTCGACCGAAACGGGTATAGTCAAATACAAGGTAATTACACCTTTAAGTATGATGGTAAAAAGTTGGACGTGGTAAATTCGTACTGCTACCTCGGTATTATCTTCACATGCAATGGTACTTTTACTTTAGCATCACAGTCTTTAGCAGATAAAGCAAGGAAAGTTTGTCATATGTTGAATAAAAATTTGTTACCGAGTACCCAATTACATTTATTCGACATATACGTCAAACCTATCTTACTATACGGGAGTGAAATCTGGTCACCTGCAAATTACCGCCATCGTACTAAGGCCTTAAAAGACCCACATACTCAAAATCTTGTACAAATTCATGCAGTTGATTCCGTTCAAATTGATTATTGTAAATTTATTTTAGGCGTTGGACGTACAACCTCAAATGATGCTTCTTTGGCCGAGCTAGGTAAATATCACTTGGATATTGATATTAAAATGAAAATTATTAAATACTGGTTTAGACTGATTTCTCTCCCGGAAAATGATATTTTAAGGAAGTCGTATAATGTAGCGTTTGAGTTAGACAGATTAGGTTTTACCACTTGGGTTACTGCTCCAAGGATGATTCTCCAGAAAAATGGATTTAATTATGTTTGGCTCAAACAGGGAATTACGGATTATGTAGATAGCAGCGAATTTTTCACAAAACTGGCATACTCTCTCACATGTCAAAGTGAGCAACTATTTTTCTCTAAACTTTGGAATGATATCGACGGAAAAACTACTAAATTGGATTTCTATAGATCATACAAAGACACATATAAATTTGAAAATTATTTGGACGAAATAAAAAAATTTAAATACAGACGTAGTCTCATGCGTTTAAGGCTGAGTAATCATAGTTTGCGAATTGAAACCAGGAGATATGTAGGCGAGGAGAGACAAGAAAGAGTTTGCCAATTTTGCGATAAAAACGTTATAGAAAACGAAAAACATCTTTTAATCTCTTGTCCTTTGTATGATAAATTTCGCATTCCTTTATATGATACAATACGTAAATACCACCGTTATTTTCATGACTTCTCTGACGACGAAAAATTAGACGTTATTATGAAACCTGATACTCTCATTGTTGGAGCTGTAGCATCGTGCATATACCGTTCCGTCGAGTTTAGGGGAATGCGAGTTCAGGAGAATGCGTCTCCTAAATGAGCAAGTCTCCTGAGCCCAACGGCCGAGTATATATAGTCTGTACAATTATTCATGTACATGTTTTTTTGTTTGTTTGTTTTTTTTTTTTGTTTTTGTTTTTTTTTTTTCAGTACCTAAATTTCATGTATATAACTTCTTGCTAATTTTAGTTTGTCTATACTTCTGATATGTAAACTGTATATATTTGCTCTTATTATATGTATGATGAGCAATTTTTACTGTATGTATTTTAATTGTATGCTATGAGCCCGATTGGGCAAAAGAAGCAATAAAGCACATATTCTTTCTGGGTAATACATTAGGTATAATGTATCAATCTGCTAATGTTCAATTGTTACTGCTTTGATCATTACATGACATTTGTTCAACATACTAGTGGTCTGTATTTTCCCAGCAATAAATCCGACTCAGCAGCAAAGCCAACTCTGTTTACAAAATATGCACTTGGTTTTGTTATTTTACTTTAATATAATCCAAATAGATCATTTTTATGGGCCGTGCGTTGATTCATTGAGAAGAACAAACGTTTATCGGATGGTTTCGTGAGCCCTTTTATGGGCTACGCTGTGGTGGTGTCCACGTCCCGATTGGCAATAAGCAGGAAGTGTTTGGAGAAACCTTTTTTTTTTTTTTTTTTTTGTCCTTGCGCAACGCCTTAGTCCTCAATGTCCTTCATATTGTCCCAGTCCAAACCAAAGTTTATGAACAAGATCATACTTTTGCTTTCATGCTTTCATGCCGCTGAGAAAAAAAAAAAACTGCTCAGCCTATCACTGCAGCAGACGACAGCAGGATCTAGCACCGCTAATCCTTGTTTTTATCGAGAGGATTATGGGAGTATGGCTTGTATTTTGTGAGAATGATTCATGTTGGCATACCGTCTAAACTGGACCTCAAATTGACACAGGTGGGGAAAATCATTCACCTCATTCCATGTGTTACTAAAGATAATAACCGTCTTTAATGTTACAAAGGTTGTATATGCCAGTGCTGTGGCTCTATACAGATAGATACGTATGCTATTCTGTGGTAGTTAATGGGACAAGTAAGTATTTAATTGGATTTCTACTAATGCAATTAGACCATTCGAAGTGGAAAATTATGACAGGGGATCAAAAGTGTATACTGGAGATTAATGAAAAGACGTCAATCTGTCTAAAATGGCACAGGACACACAAAGTACATATATGTACGTAACAATTAGACCTTGTCTTTTAGATTAAAAGTAGCTTTCTTCTTTTCCCAAATAGTTTTAGTTTCATCCATTTTTAGTAATAAAATAGAATATCCTGTTATTGACACTCTTTACCCAAACATTTTTATTCATTGGCACCTTTTTCCCGAATATTCACACGAACTAAAATCTGACTGCCTTCTTTATTTTTTCCTTATTCTGTATGTGCATATGACTAGCAGCTTACCAGATGTTAAATTCATACATCGGGGTAAAGCGCTCCTGTTTGTTAACGTATCTACAGAGCAAATGCTAATATGCATTCACTTTTAGTTGTAACTCACATATTTTCTTTTATTCGCAAATATTCCTGAACATAAACTGAGTTATTCTCTGCGTTTCAAACTTTGAATATATATAATATTGCTATATATTGTTACAAGTCATATTCATTTGTTTTTTAACTGGGCAGCCTAGTGAATAGATGTATATTTATCATATTGACTTGTAGCATACATAGTCATATATATATACATATATATATATATATATATATATATATATATATATATATATATATATATATATATATATACATATATATATATATATATACCCCGCCCTTTAAGTCAGTTTTGCAAAACAATCGTATTTGTATGCTAAATCACTCAAAATAGGGTATATATTTTATTCAGATTTACGGACATACATATATTTTGATTTGATTCATACAGTGTTTCTAACCTTCCACACCAAAAGTTTCTATAAATTCACTGTACTGAAGGACATTACTATGCATTACATATTTGAGTTTTTGTATATAGGAAAGCTGAGAAAAATCTAGATTTTGTTAAGAAATGTGATTTTCCTAACATTATCATCTCTGAATTGCATTTTATAGAAGGCACGAAAGTACTTCTTCTAACTCTCGAAAGTATATTACATTTTATTTTGTACGATTTACCTTCATTAACCATTTTCTCACACACACCAGCTTTGCATAAAAGTCAACATATGCCGACTCAATATACTGTCATTTATCCTCAACCTCAGGAAATAAAACTAAATCATCTGCGTAGACTGTAATAGAGAACACATATTGTATTTCATCAATATGTATTCCAAGCTAAAGCTAATTCAGTTGTACTGCATGTTCGTTAATGAAGGAGTTGAATAAGCAACGGGACAGAACATGTACTCCATACTTTAATTTAAACCATAACGTTTGGTAGTGAGACAATAGACGCTAACGTAATGGAATGTAAGGATTTAATGGCAAAATACAATTTGCCGCTTACGTTATATTCTAAGAGTTTGTAAAAAGCGTATCTCGATAAATACGATCAAAGGCCTTTTTTCTAAATCCAATAGGCACGAAATGTAACCTTCCTGTTTGTAAGTTGATTTCGCATGGTAAAATTTAAAACAAAAACGCGATCTTCACAGGATCTCCCATTACTAAGGCCGGTTTTTTCATCTTCAAGAAAAGTCAGCAGTTTCAAATAATCTGTTATTTTGGTGATTTAAAACCCCACAATAAAACTTACTACTGGTGTGAGGTAATAGGCTAATCCCTCTATAATTCAAGGGTAAACATGGATCCTTGGAAGCTCCTTTGGGGATCCGATTTACAATAGCCGTTAACCATTTGGAAGATGTGAGTCTATACTGAAAACACGTACACCATATTGATCCTTCAACATCGCATTTGGTGTCAAGTTTATGCGGCTCTACAGCCTTCGTAGGTTTTGATTTACAAGCCACTCTTCTCAATTTATCAGAAGAAATATCTGTATTTAAAATATCTCCATCTTCATCAGCAAAATCGCCTCCTTCCTCATATTCGGCTACATGATCTTTAATTTGCTGTAGAAATTGCAGTGATCGATCATCTTGATCGTCCGCATTATTGTATAACCTAGAGAATTCTTCGACGCACTTATAACTGACTAAATCAGGATCTGACGTTAGTGCGCATGTTTTGTCATAAGCCTGAGGTATGTTCACTTTTTCACGAGGTTCTAAATTTTTAATATGTTCCCAAAACTGTTTTGGGTCCCTACCAGAAAGTTTTGTTTCATCAATAATGGTGTTCGTTGTAGTTTATAAAATCTGTGAGGCGCATCTTTAAATGGTGTTTACAACATGTTTTGACTTTTTACATTTTCCATTATATTTGTGAAAAATCCACTTCGGCTGCATGCATAACTTTCTACAAGGAAATAAACATATCTATGCAGTAAGGCTTATTATGGAACGCCGTTTCTTGTTTTATTCAGTGTTTGATCCGATGATCAAATATTTGATCAGAAAATCAAATCAATTTCATGAGGTGAACAAATACGTTTGTTCATGTGATTAAATACAGTCTATTTGTTCCTCTGAATAAATTGATTTGATCTTCTGATTTCATCGACTTGTTCTTCTGATCAAATCCATTTAATCAGAGAAACAAACTTATTTGATCACATGAACAATTTTTTTTTTCAGATGATTAAATCGATTTGGTCGGAAGAATAAATAGATGTTATTTGATCATCTGAATAAATTGAATTGTTCTTCTGATCAAATCGATTTGATCACAGCATCAAATATCCCCTTAAACTTAATTAAATTGACGCTCCCTGCCAGATTTGTTCCGCGGATCAAATATTTATCCTTCGGAACAAATTACTTCCGCCAGTACTTGATTCGCGCAACAAATAATAAAATACGCAAAAGGTATAATCTCGAAATATCTGTGATATCTTCACCACGGACATCGCGGACATTTTGTGGCTTTGTTTAGAGATTAAAGCGGGTATAGCCGGCCGTGCACAATGCATCATCATTATTTATCATTTAAATATGACTGTGTTTTGGCGGGATTAAATGTAAATTTGGACAGTGGTTCCCTGATCTTTCGCTCTTGTTTTCGGAATGGATGTGAGGAGTTTTTTTTCTCTCTCTCTCACTCTTTCTTTCTTTCTTTGGTTAGACACTCCTTTTTGCCATGCCTAAGTTTCACGGTCATGGATATGAGCCTTTTTCTTTCACTTTTTTTTCTTTCTAAAGTTTGGTGGTAGGCACTGCTTTTGGAAAGGATGTGAGCATTTTTTCCTCTCTCTCTCTCTGTCTCTCTCCCTCTCTTCCTCGCTCCCTCCCTCCCTCATTTTCTTTCTTTCTTCACAAACAATTATAATGTACCTGTTGCTCGAAATCTATTTTTTCAGATGTTTTCAACTATTAATTGGAGCCTACCAAAAGCAAGCATTCTCAAATAGGATTCTGAAAAAGTAGATGATGACAACTTAACCCTGTGACAACTAGCCCCGTCTCACGGCCCCTACTTTTTGTTGCTATGTAAAAAAAAATGTCAGATATTGTACCTCTTGCGTGTTATGATCACACAGACTACCGGAAGTGACGCCCGGCATACAAGAGGGAGTAATTTTTATCTGGTAGTGGAGAAACTTGTATTTATTCAGCAGGTCAAATCGATTGCTCACGGGAAGAAATACATTTGTTCAGGTGAATAAATCGGGATATACCTTTTGTATTTGATCAGAAGCACTAATAGATTTAGTCTTGTGAACAAATGAATTTGTTCATATGATCAAATTCATTTTATTTGCTCCTTGGAACAAATCTATTTGATCTTCTGGTTAAATAACTCTGTTCTTCTCATCAAATCAATTTGATCAGAAGAACAAATATACTGTATTTGATGATGTGATTAAATATTTAGTCTTCTCCTTAAATATTTATTAACCTGATCAAATATATGTTCATAAGAATAAATTTATTTGTTCTTCTGATCAAATATCTTATCATCTGATCAAATGCTGAATAAAACAAAAAAAAAAAAACGGCGTTCCATGGTTTATGTATAGTAAATTTCTTATATATCTTATATATATATTTATATATCTTATATATATATATATAATATATGTATATATATGTATATATATATATTAGCTAAAGAGTTCTTTAATGGTACATTTGCCTTCATTTCATAAAACAATACATCCCCAATCTATCTTTTGATTCATCGATGTCCCTTTGGTTGCAGTCGCTGAAACCTTTCAATAATGTCATGAATATCTAAGCCCGTCTCCAGATGGCATTGTTCCAAAACTGATCTGTCGACTTCTCATAAAATCATACAATTTCATTCTACTAATGGGTACGTTGTTATCAGCAGTTCTTCGGCAACCATCACCACCTTCTCTTGAAGGGAATGGACAATAGACGTTGCAGGAAAGTACAGAGTGGTCGAGAGGCTTACAGCTATTTGAGACGAATGAAAAGGGCGATACTGAGCTATTATATCATTAACGGTATTCACAACAGAAGTGGAACTCAAGTAACCATTAGACACAACCATATGATCGACTAAAGAATGCTCCGCAGCTTTAATACACGTACAATTATCTCGATGTTCGTCACAATCACCATTAGGCACACATAGCTTGCTATGGTGAGTCATCAGATTGGGTAAAGTATGCTAAAAAAACAACACATATAAAATCTGTATACCGGAGTTCGATACCAAAAACAACATCTATAGTCTGGTCAAAAATTCGGATAACACAATTTGAAAATAAATTAAACTGGTCTTGACTAGAAATGCGACCCTACCCGATCCTGTTGTGACGTGTGTGTGTGTGTGTAATCCTTCTATTATAATCATACTATTCTTGTTATTTCCCTCTCTTAAATTTTATTCAAACAAATAGTGTTCATGTTTAGATTCTCTGATACTTTCTCCCACAGAACACTCTATTTATGACTGTGTGCCAAGACAGGCATTTGGTTTTCCCTGGAATTCTTTCTTTCGCCCTGATTTTGTCCGGAGCTTTCATCAGATATCTAGAAATGCCAAATTTCTATGATAACTGACCTAGAAGTGAACTTATGCATATTATATTGTGTGGCCAGATGTTCAAAATTATACAAATTAGGGGATTTGAAAAAATCTTTTATATGTTGAATACTATTTAGATAGAGACACGATTTTAAATGTTAGCTTTCGGTTTGTGAGGATGGGCTGTCTAATGGAGATGTTTGCAGATTTTGTTGCAATTGAAATTATGCAAATTAGGGATATTTAAAAATTTACAACTTTTATATCTTCAAAACTTGGCATGCACGAATACAAAATTTAAGAAAGCATGTGAGAACATACAAAGAATGAAATTGTAATATTAGCCATGCTTAATTATTTTATGGTGAATGATTAAGACCCCTGAAAATGCATGGCCACGCCTTAGTGAGCATTGCAGATTGAAAAGATTATGTGATCACCTCCAAAGGATACTAAATATTTTAGACTGACCAGTTTTTCACTTGATTTTGCCCATGTACTCATTTGTGTTTTATCTGTGTACATATTTGAGAACACAAAGATACGGTTCAATGAGAAAATGTATATGTATTTGTTCATACTCACTACTTTTTAACTGCTCGCCACTTTTGTGAAACAAATGAAAAAAAAAATGCTTTAAATATAAAATAATAAATGCTATGTATTATTCTGACAATTTCCTTCGTTTTGCCCACCAGTATACGTATCTACTACGACAATTTTGAAAAGCAATTGTGCACTTTAGCTGCGCTGTGTCAAGGTAAAACGAGGACATAATGTTACCATGGGGAACTCATAAACCTCTAAAGATGCTAGACTGAATCACAATATATTTGTCGACCAAATTGTTGTTGGCATAAACAATTATCTAGGAACTGACCCTTACCTTCCATGAGGGAATAAGGGGTGAGTAATTCAGTGCGCAAACGGAACAAAAAGAGATTGACTGATATTCAATGTTTGGTGCACTTATTATCATAAGGATGCTAATTTGCATTCCAAGTTGGAATATCATCGGGAATTTTCAAATTAGATTATTGTCTTCTATATTTCAAACGGATTGGATCTTCTGTAAACGTATAGCCTGAAATGACCGTATAAGGCAAGACTATCAAGTTGTAGCGACCAATCCACAGTTTACACAGGAGAGGACAATTAATCACACAGCTTTGCAACATCTGGTGTTTAGCCGGGGATGAAAGTCCTTATCCGTGGTAACATAACCTGCACGAGTGTCATGAGACACCTCAGGTAACAATAGAGAGTTAAATATCTAACAACTATCCATCAACATGACGTAGCAAGGGCAAAATATACTGCAGAGTGCAAAACCACATCCGAGAACAACCCAGGTGGTTAAGTCAGCATATTTAGGAGAGTGCTCCACGGAAGGAAATTGGTAACATATTACGACCGGTTTGCGTGATGTTAGAGTTTCTGCAGCTGAGGAGTCCATATTTCATAACGGTGACAAATATGAACGTATTTGTACAAAACAGTATACATTAATCACGTACTCCGACGTTGCGCGGGTTTTTGCGATCCTGTCGATGTCCCCCACCTGACAATAAGGCAGGAAGTATACGCTTATCATTTGGTTATGGAAAGTGATTAATACAGGTTTGGTCCTCCTACCAATCCATGTAAACTATATGGATCTAAACTGATCGTTTGCCCTCCCAATAGCGCATGTTTGATTTGAAAGTAATGGACTTTGAGGGCAAAAGCCCTGGTCGTACAAATGCAAGGTGATATTTCTAACTGTACTTGTGCTAGAAATCTCGACAGAGCTGGGACCCCGTTTACATGCGCTTCTGTATTTGGAAGTGCACAAGCTGAGCGCCCTGATACACATAATGATGACTGTTCAAAATAGTCAACAGGTTGAAAATTGTGCAAATCGGGGACCTTCGAAAACTTCAATGGTCTAAGGCATCCAAAGTATTCAACACAGTGGCCCAAATGCTGTTAGTATTGCTACGTTTATTGGGACTGTGCATCTATTGGACATATTACCATAGTTGCAGAATTACAGTTCAATATGCTAAGTATGGCCAATTCAACATTTGAAGATTGAATAACGTTAATACAGTTATAGATACATGTGCAATGCCAACTGCATTTCATACCTTTGTACTGAAGATGCACCGAATGAACCACAAACGAAAGTGAAATTTTAAATTATCCTGATGAAGTACACATGGACATTTTATCATAGTGAAAGCGTAGGCGCATCAAATGAACCACAAAGAATTGCTCAATTTTAATTGATGCTGATAAGAGACACGTAAAATTTCATGTTTAATACTTTCAAAACTATTATAGATGGAGGTGTTGTTCAAACACCAATCCATAGATTTGTGCCATAGGAGCATCTAATGAACCACAAATATAATTTGTAGAATTAAATGTCTATACTAATTAGGAACATTTGAACGCTTTGAACTTGAATAATGTTCTTTTTGAGTGTAGCCAGTCTGGCAGCAACCCATCTATTGACCAATAACAGTGTTCTATATGGGCATGTATATTTTTCAGCCATGTAATGACAGACTGCTGGCTGACACTTGACGTCAGAACAAAGTACAACTAAACGTGGAAAAGTCTAGCAAAACACACCATAGTCTTACTCAAATTTATATGGCAGAAATATTTGGCACTTCTCTTGACCAGAATGGTAGCTGATAGTCAACACGTATTAAACTCCAGGTCAGCCTTCCACATCACATAACTCCTCAGCATTTTGCTTATATATTCTTTCTTGTCAGTCGGTGGGACTACAGTGTAGTATATTTAAATCACGTACATTCACATCTATTACGGATAAAACATAATATTTAAATGCAAAATAGTCCCTTAATTGCACAACATGTTATCACGGACTATCTTTCTATTAGGACTACATGATTATTTAAGAAGAAAGGGTCGGTTTAGTGTGCGTTATGGCATAATGACGCGGGAATTGAAGCTGACATAGTGGGCGTGGTGCACGTCAGTGCTCTAGGCCCGATGCGACCTCCAATCACCGGTGTCTTTATGCCATAACACACACAAAGGCGACCCTCATTGATTGTATTTGCATTTGCTCCCTAATTTTTCTGCTGCTCGATTGTACGAAATTTAATAAGCAGAATTGAGAGAAACGACCAGAAAATGATTCACCCAGCATGTTTCAGTTTTGAGTTCCGGAAACCAAGGTGGGCGTGGCTTATTGGAATGTGGGCGGGACACATGTGTTATGGTCCGATAACACACAAGGCTCATGTGTTACCGTCTCATAACACACCGCCCTCTCTTCTATACTCGCAATGTTAAAAGTTAAATTGAATACAAATATAAGGTTCATAATGCTCCTTTTTACATATTTTGACCGTACACGAAGAGATCACCTGCTTTATGTGAACGCTTTTGGGCTTGGTCTTGGGATGGCCTTTAACATAAGGGACTACAGTATTGTCTTGATTTAGTCACCCCTTCAGCCCAGAATTCGACA
Organism: Hermodice carunculata; assembly: GCA_964020975.1. Classification (NCBI taxonomy): domain Eukaryota; kingdom Metazoa; phylum Annelida; class Polychaeta; order Eunicida; family Amphinomidae; genus Hermodice; species Hermodice carunculata. The sequence continues at coordinate 95,473,160 of OZ026613.1, read as the reverse complement.
AAGTGACCGTACACAGCTGGGGAACTTTAACCGCAAGTAAATTTGCAAAGGTCCTGACTCCTCCTTCCAAGAAATGTAACCACAGAAAGCAGTGTGGCTTTTTAACAGCACTGACCACATACAGCAGCTGTACTTGCATATTTTTGAGGTTATGACTTCAAAGAATCACATTGGTAGAGTTGATATATTTTTCTCAATTACACTGAGGGCAGAAATCTAAACTTTTAATTCTCCACACGATTAAAGCAGACAGAAAAGATTATAAACATTATATGTGCATGTGTATTTCGGACTATGGAATAGCCCCTAACAGTGTACTGTTGTGAAAGAACCCATAACTGCCATCAAAATATTTACAACCATACGAAAAGGTGGAATAAGTATTATCATTAAGAGTTACAGTGGTGGAAAAGCTATCAGTTCTAAACAGTTATAAATGTGCTCCAATGGAGTAGAAACAATCTGCTTTATATGTGCACATCATGGGGGTATATCGGGTGTATGCTGGCTGAATTAAGGTATCAGACACCACGAATTAGGGTATTTCGAATTTTTACATCAAAGGTTGAAATATAGCATCTTTTTCATTTTCCCGTCACACTTTCTCTGCAGGGTTTTGGAATTAAATGATGCTGCCACCTATATACGCGAAACCTGAAGCTGCTGCCATCAGGTGGCAGCACCTCAATGCTATGCCATTTTCACCACATATCCAGGGTCAGTATTTATTGCAAGAAAGCTTACATGAATGCTTTCTGGACTGGGCAGACCTATGGCACATGCAGTTGCAAAACCTGGCATATTTAAACCTTGCCACCATAAATACCAGCAATAAACATACCATACGAGGATGGCGGTAATTGTTTAAATCCCATACGTTTGCTGCACTTTAATAACAATATTATGATCTGTCGCAATGGTTTTCATCGGTAATATTTAATTTCCGTTTGGCAAGCAAACCAAGAAACAGTAAGAATGAAGAAACAGAATACAGCTTAAGTTGCAGGAGCAAACGCGACAAAATCATTAAGCATACTATAAAAAAATCGATATTGTCTTGATTCTGAGGTTTATTATTGACTAAAAGTGCATTTTCCAATTCATGTGTCGTTGTGGTTGTGAAATAGTTTGTTTTACTCGGTGATGTTATTTCCTGCAGAAAAACACCAAGCCCCTTCTATATCGGTTCGATTGAATTTCCAGAGAAATATTTCTTCAAGCCCAGAACATAAATCTATAGATGAATCTATTTGTTCACAAACAAAAAAATATTCTTATCGTTTTAATTTGGTAGTCATAATCGTACAACCTGTAAAAGTGAATATCTAGTAAGCATAAATTTAGTGCTTTTTCTTCCATATATCCACCTGTCAATCTATGTAACCAGTCTTTCATTTAAACATTCAAGTATATATCTAAGCCCAAATAAAACAGGTAAACGAAAGAACCTTAAATGACTGACATTAGTCCAAATTCAATTATCATCTCAACAACTAAAACTCAAATTGCCTGCTGTTTTTCATATTTGCTTGTGCATTGATATTCTTTTTTCATCATATTCATCAAATCTGATGGCTAAATTTTATTTATGAAAATAGAAAAGAGGTACCTAAATGACACAACACATATTCTTGATGCTTGGGGAACAATCGGTGAAATCTTAAATAATATCACTTCATCAAAAGCCTTTATTTGATAATTTCATTGAACCCACAGCATAGAGGAAAAAGGATTTTAATCTCACAATCGGTTCACGGCTTTTAGTCTGGTATAACAATGGATAAACTGGCATGTGCATGCCTATATCACAGCGTAGCATAGATAGTTAGAGCAGTCAACCCAGTGACCTTGTTTTTTCGTTCTTTTAAAAAAATAACGTAGGGAAATTCAATGGGGTTGTTCTGGGCAACGTGGATGCCCCCTGAGTATGCCTTTGATCTTTTCCCATTTTGTTCAGATTGTTTATATAGGCAAAAGGGGTAACATAATGGGTATAGAGCATCCCTCCACTATTTTATCATAATCCGTTTGATTCTATTTGTAAACTTTTTATATGCTTAATGGTACAATACTGATGAACAGACCGGAGATATAAACGTTAAATGACATGTGACCTTGAGTGGTATCTTTTTGATTTATTATAATGGTATTAAGGACTCTCCCTAAAATTATGCCTATAATGTGAAATTCTCAGCCATTTTGGTACTAATGAGTAACTTACCTCTCAATTACCATTGCCTTGCTCATAGCAGCTGGAACTGCTCCTGATCGATGGATTAAGATCTAATCAATCTTTGTCTTAAAGACAAAAGCCCACTGGTGTGACAGCACCACATGTTGAGTGGTTGATGAATGACTCGCGCATGCGTGCTCCTTAATCATTCCTTCTTGAGAGTCGTAGGTGAACATCAGTAGATTGGAGTGAGAGAGCGCGGAGGCTGTGTGAGCTTCCTGGGTAATTGAGAGGCAAGTGTTCACATGAATATTGAAATAACTAAAAAAATTCACTTTTTATTTATGTAACGTTGTCTTTCAATCACCATTGCCCTTATACAAATGTTTCGGTAGAATAGTAAGGCTACAAGAGAGAATACCGTCCCAATACCACACCTGTGGTCTTTTGTAACCTAACCAGTACCTGTGTGGAGGCGATATCTGCTATATAATCCCCAGGGTCCCTGTACATGAGAACATCTGCACCAGGATCCTGGGCTGTTAGGTAGGATCCCCTACTTTCTGACCTGCTGTCAAACAAAGTAGACTTCTTAGTGGTACGCCAAGACTGGAACTGGCTTCCAGCTTGAGGAGCCATATTTTATTTAATGTCTGATGGTCAAGCTCCTGGACATAGGCGGAAGCTGTTTGGCTCTCAAACAAAATGGCAATAACACTGAGGGATGGTCAGGTAAGTTCAATGCCAATAATGTTCTGGTGATTTGCCATCTAAAACCTGTTAACAAACAGGAATTCAATGGACTTAAACCGCAGCTCTGTAAGCTCTAGAACAGCAGACAGAGGCTCCCCAGAGGGAAGATGGTAAAAGGCCGTACTAAAAGGCCAGAAACTAAGCATAGGATCCTTCCATGCCAGCAAATCCATAAATGCCTTCCTCCAAGGTGGGCATGTCCTAAAGGTAGTACTCAGCAAAGGTGATTGGAGACCTCGATTGACATGCCACAAGAGTGTGAACTACTGTGACACTCCTAAGGCCCTGCTAAGGGGCACTGAAGGGGCACTCATACCTGGTGAGCTCAAGGAGTAAGTTTCTTGAGAATTGCTGGGTGGTTCTGCACTGTCTTCTAGGCTTCGAGCATGTCTGTTTGATCCACAATGAAATAATTCTGCCGACTGTATGTTCTCATTTCGACTAATCAATGGTGAGGAACAAAAGTGTTCTCTCTCCACAAAAAACTTCAGTGCACTGGAGATACTAGTCTAGGGCTCTCAAAGGGTGCAAAGGGGGAAGAGATATACCCATAGCATGAAGGGCGAATCCTTTTAAGGAATGGTCAGGTAACCATTGGATTTGGTCGTGCACTAAGGCATGGATCTCACTTCATCTAGCCCCAGAAGGCAGTGTTTATGAGAAAAAAGGTGTCCACATCCAGAGCTTGAGGTTCACCTTAGTAGGTTGCTCAAGGTGGTCAAATAGTATGAGACCATCACATGTGAACATTGTTGTTCAAAAACCAGTCCAAGTCAAAAATGGTCCAAACATTCACAAGCTATCAACATGAATATAACTAAATATTTAGCAAAGAATTGAATATTCATCAAGCAATACATTGTCAACCAAGATCTAAATGCAACAAGACGTCACAATGACAACATAATTCAATAAGTACCATGAAAAATAGAAGTCAACAACAGTTTTCTATGATGCCACAGAAACTGCTCCAAAATTCTGAGCAAATAAGAACCATGCATAATCATACCAATCCTACATTGCATGTATTATCAACAACCATAATAAAAGTGTCTCCATGTAGGGCCACCTCTTAGTCATGGTCAAAACCAGCAGGAGGTCCCACTTAGGGAGAACCTCCCTAGCTGCTGGTCTGTCTGTGTAGAAGGAGGCAATGAGTGCTGCCAGGTAATGGTCTTTCTCAATCTGACTGTCCAGGACAAGGTTGAGGGTGCAGGAGATTGCAGTATGGAACCCTTCAACTGTCCTCGAGGATTCAGATTCGTTTATTGTACTTCAGTGAGCCACAGATTCTTTGTATATAATATGGATACATACAATAAAATTGACATAATAACATGTGAGAGAAAGATATCAGTATATTCATTTTTCCATCCTTATTATGAGGTTGAGAACTGTTTGTGTGCCAAAAACAATTCTATATGTAGGCTGCCAGTTCATTTAGAATAATGACATTTTGTACTGTCCTTGAGGTCTTCCCAATGACCTCCTACTGAACCAGGAAGTCTATGATGTGGGCATCCTGAGGTGACCATGGAATGATGTCTCTCTCTGCACACCAGCCTGCAAGGACATTCCAGCAGACTAAATAGACAATTATTCTCAAAGACCTCCTTTTGCAATCCTACCGGTGACCAATTCCAAGAAACCACAGGCATGGACAGGCTATGCGATAACCACCAAACTTTAAGATTTAGCACCTGAATCCATGCTCTTGTGGAACCTGTATGTCCATGGTTGCATGAGCAATTTTTACCATGGAGGGAGTCTCAGTGGTGGCTTGCCCCTTTGCTCCAGCATGTCATGTGACTACTCTCTTCTAGTCCACCAGTGGTGAACAGGATGAGGTGGTAGTCATGAGACCTTATATTCTGCAGGACCCTGGGGAGGATCTGCAAGGGAGGAAAAGTATAAGCCCTTAGGTTGCTCCAGGCCATCACTAGAGCACCCACTGCTAGAGCCTCAGAATGCCCCTACCAGCTGACCTTTTCAAAAGGGTTGATTAGCTAGGACATTTTGGAGTCCTGGGACATGTGAGGTATGTGTGTGGATGCCATATACAGAGCACCATAATAGTAGCCAGCCCACCACTAGAGCAATCAGACTCTTGGACTGTGAACCACTTGGCTTGCTGAGGTATTCCATCACAGTCTTACTGTCACACATGAGGAGTATGTGTTTGCGCTGTACTAGATGGTGGAAGTGGAGGAGGCATATCACCTCCAATTTCAACCAGTTTACTTGGAGAGCCTTGTCCTGTGTCAACCAAGGGAAATTCCATGGAGGAGACGGACCCCTTTAAGGCCTGCCACTGTCTGGCCAATAGAAATTCTTAAGTCATGAATACAGCTATGATCATCTGAAGATGGTTCCATCTGTCTTTCAAGGGGCAACAGATGAAGGAGATTAGGTCAAACTGAATCTTCAGGAAGACAAAGATCTACTTGGATTCTAGACTCAATTTAGGTAAGTTTGCAATCAGGCCTAAATGGGGCCATAAATCCAGTATGGACTGAGTGTGGTGAATGAGATCCAAGTACCACAGCAACAAGATCAGCTAGGTACACAAGTATGTGGATGGCTCATTTGTGGCAATAAGCCACCACAACCTGTGCTATCCATGTGAAGACCAGGTAAGATGTCACTCATCTGAATGGAAGGGCCTTGAACTGGTGAGAATTGCCCTTGAAGACAAATTACAGAAACCTGCATGAACTCTCTGCGATTGGCACATTGAAAAATGCTTCCTTGAAATCCATGGATGTTGTCAATTCCCAAGGATGGAGGGTCCAGACCAACGTCATTGGTGTCTCCATGTAGACAGAGGGGACCTCTGTGTAATGGTTATGGGTTACCAGGTCTATGACCAGGCACCATCCTCTGTCCTGCTTGGGAACGAGAAAGAGGAGATTGCAGTAGCTGGGAGATCCTGATCGTGATCAACAACTGACTCTATGGACTCTATGGCCAATAGCATCTAGATTGCCTCTAAGAATGCAGAATGTTTGGAATTTTTGGTGGGAGGTGTAAACCTCTGTGGGTTCTGTAGCAAGGTAGGCTTATAGTGGCCCAAAGGCAGGAGGTACCCATGTCTTAGATTGTGTATGATGAATGTATCATCTGTGAGAGACCCCTACCAAGAGACATAAACAGAAAGGCATCTGCTGACTGGGTGATCTGCAATGGGAGAGTCCATTGAGCAAGTTGGCAAGAAAAGAGAGCCGGTGTGGGCGAGCCTGAAGATGAAGGTTGAGAGCTCTGTTCTGCTAGGAAAGCATCCCTGCAAAGCACAGGTTGGCTTCTAGGGTACAGGCAAGGCAAAGTTGGTGATTGTTTGCTTATCAGTAATCACCAACATGTGCTATTTTCTGGTAGATGCAGCATGCACATGGTGTAGGGATACAAGAGACATGTTTGATGTTGCCAGCATTGACCATTTAAAGACAACTTTATCATGTAGACCCCAACAGAAGGGAACAATCGATTGCCTGTGAACAATGGATGGAACTGGCTACCATTAAATATCCAAGAATGATCTTCAGAACCAAATAAACTGTCAGTGGTGTACAGCTGTCACCAGCCTAAGAGTTCATTTCAACGATACAATTGAATTGGTATATTTCTGCTAGTTTATATGATATCTTGATTTTTTTTAAAAAGAACCAAATTATGGATAAGGTATGTTCCTTCCACAATTTCTTAAAGATATTGTGTACATTTTAAATTAAAAGCCTGTGCATTTTATCATGATATTGAAACCACTTTGTACTCATTTAGTCCAGTAGATACATGTGATGACCAACCTCAAATTGCAACAGTAATGTTTTGTTCATTTTTTGTGTCTAACACGACCACATGTAGCTTATATAAAAAGATTAGAAAAATCAATGCGTGCAAAGTTTATTTTTGCATAAAGTAAAAATGGCTTTCATGGGAAGCTGAGGTTGCAAATTTTATTACACTAAGACATATGTTCAATGAATATGGATGATCAAAATACTTTTTTTTTAGTATCCTAGTTTTTTTTCAAAATCAAGCAAACGTCAAGTTTATATCCTTGACATGCTTGAGCATTCTGAGAAATTCAATATGGCTACCAAGATGGCAGCCGGTGCCCCAAACAATCATAACTTTTTAACCAGTTGGCCTAGAATTGGAAACAATCTAAATGTTCATGGGAAATCAATTTTAATTCCTCTGCAGGCAAAGTGCAGGGAATATACTGTTCTTGGCTTGTTTATCCGTCTGTGTGCATGTCAGCGTGTGTGATTGAGTGTGTTTCTCTCCATCCATCTGCCCTACATCACGTGAACAAGATATTTCATGAACCTTTGTGCATATGCACCTTAACGTTGTATTACTATTATTATTTTGGGTCATTTCTTGAGCTGATTAGATTTTGGTGATCTTTACCCAATTTGTAAGGTCAAAGTATGAAATTTTGTCTTGCTTGTGAATAAAATATCACCAGAGACATCACCACATTTAACACTTCGATGACACAGGAAAAGTAAAACCACATACACCAGTTGGCATGGGGGTAATACATTTATTGGTCTTCTAATTCTGCCACATAGCAAAGCAGAAACACATACTCATTATATGCGACTACAGAACAGCAGGTGCCTACCTCATCAAACAGGGAAGCACATAGTCTGAAGGACTGAACACTCATGTGGGACATATACTGCTATACCACTCTACAAATATTGTCTGCAGATACGCAAGACACATACTGTGACTCCAGAATGTCTTGGCCAGTCAACTTTCTCAGAAGGATCAGCCAAAAAGAGAGGGAGACAAAAGAGAAGATAGGTAGCATGGGAGAATGGACTGGCTTGAAACTCAACGAGAGTTTAGAGAAAACGTTCTATTAAAGGTAGGACGAGTTACTCTGTCCATGTTTGCCAACATTTGAAGAAAAAAAAACCCAATCACACAGATTTTTGATGGCGCAGAACTACTTCAGCCCAGTGGGGGACCTGAGTGATAAATATATGTGGGGGGGGGGGGGTCATTCTCCCTGCTCCCCTCCAATGTCGAGGCACTTGCTTCCTGGTACTCCTATCAGAGCCACAATACTGTTCAGTAGGGCTCTGTCGAGTAGAGATTTTAAATAACCAGGTACCCGCCAGAGGGGGTATTAAAATACCTGGGTACCCACCACATTGGATTGCATAATCTATTCTATTGGCGCCACACATTAGATACAGTATATTTACCAACAAACCAAATCAACGCATACATCATTCAAAAGCAACCACGTCACACCACATTCAAAAGAACAAAACCACAGCGGGCACTTCAATCAAACAGAAAAGCATTATATTAAATGTATCAGGGAGGTCTATACAGATACATATACGTCCCTGAATGTATCTACATTGACTGCACGAGTGTCACTATATAGTCCAGTTTACCTTTTATTGGGGTTTCTCTTGTTATAATGGAAGAATATAACGACTTCCGCCATTTCAGGTGACAAAGAAGCCCGCTGTTTAGTTATAGTATTTTTGGCATCTGAAAACAATCTTTCACATGGCACGCTAGTGGCGAGAACTCCAAGATATATTCTTGCCATATTTGAAAAGCATTTGTATGCAATGATATTCTAAATCGGAGAGTTCCACTTTGGAAATTTAAAGGTTCCCGTCTGTTGTGATGCATTACACGTGAAGGGCTATTATTTATTTATTTATTTAACTAAAATATATATTTTATATCTGATATATATATAGAGAGAGGATATAAATATCATGATTTATATAGGTATAAATGGATCGAGTGACGTCGGCTTGCATTATAATGAGTTCGAGGTAATCCAACCGAATCGAGTTCGTTCGCTGACTCGGGCCTCGTGTCATTCCTAGCCTGGCCAGCGGAGATTTTTGGTGTGGTTTCACTGTGGCGTCTCGGGGGAAAAAAAGAAAGATACATGTATTTGGAAAAGACATTGCTGAAGGTTGTCTGTTTAGGGCTAATGACAAACCTTATCCAGTGCAGCAATTGCTTGAGAAAACACGAGCGTCCTGGAGGCCGGTATTGTAAAAATATTGGAATTGGAAACATGGGCGAAGAAAGCAAGTCCGCCATGGCCGAGTGCATGAAAGCAGGTACCGACATTGATATCAAGAGCTGGGGATACTGTATTATACGGGCACAGTGAAAATGTGGCCACACGCATAGTATAATATTATCAATCCATTATAAAACTTACTTAAGAGACCGGTCCAAGTTTGTGGCCACAAGTCTGGCCACAAATGTGGCCACTGTGGCCACATTTAAAAATATAAAAACAATGTGCCATCACTGTACTTTAACGAAGTTTCCGAAAGAATCTGGGCCGAGGTGTTCCCAGCGTGCTATCTTACAATTTATTCCGTATTGAGGCCCGTGTTGACATATTGGCGGTATCCACAAATAAATTTCCCGATTTTATCTGCTATATTTATTCCCGTTCAAGCTTATTACGGGCCCCTAATTACCTTGCCTTAAGCGGTAAGGGACCACATATCACTTTGGCACCATTGGCATTGGCATTGCGGTAACCATGTTTCCTTCTCCGCCGACTCGCTCAATGGGACTCTTTACCGCATATGCATATATCAGATTACAGGGAGCACCTTGTTAGCATATACATGTAAACAAAGTGATCGAGTATTTAATGCCAGACGGAATAAATAATAACAAATATAAATTTAATATTAAATTGATGTGGTTTATTAAAATATATCAAATTTATTCCGTCCAATACATTTGAAGCTATCTTGATGCATACAATTCATGGGAACTATGTTCTCACAAGTGTACTAATTATTGGTTGCAGCTGTAATTCGGTTCCGATGCGCATGCACGTCCTCATGGCTTCCGGTGATTTGTATTTGTGTCTTTTTGCCCAGATGTTCCATTCGACGCTGTTTACTTTCACTTGTTTGGATTTGATGCATGCGGGCCGTTTTAATAAGGGAAGGTAACGGGAGCCGGTAACGGAATAAATTGAATAAATAGGGGGAAGAGATACTGGGAATTTCCACAGGGTGCTATAGGGGAATTAAGGGCGACAACACGGCGGTTGTTGGCGGGCGAAACTCGGCGTACAACAGGCATGAACATAGCCAGAGCAGAGGGGCTAGATTTTTTGGGAAACTCCGTTAAAGTACAGTTATGGGACAATGTGTTTATATTTTTAAAATGTGGCCACAGTGGCCACATGTGTGGCCACAAACTTGGACCGGTCTTTTAAGTATGTTTGATAATATATTGAAAATACTGTACTATGCGTGTGGCCACATTTTTAATGTGCCAGTATACTGTGCCCGTATAATACAGTATCCCCCAAGAGCTTAATGCCAGGAATTAAGGCTGAAGATATATCGGACAAAAGTTCAAAGGAGTATCTCGCTTTTCTGGAGCAGCAAATCCAAGTAAAGGAGGACAAGCTTACCAAATTACGGATAGAAAAGGCTGAGGAAAGACTGCGAGCATTGACTTTTAATGAAGCGAAAGTTTGTACCGAGTCACCTGTGCTTGGGGGGCAAAACGTCCCAGCGCGTGTAAATGGATCAGGAGGTAGGATCGAAACTATCAACTTTCCTGTCAGACGCTGTCGTTAAGGAGGGGAAAACGAACACTCCTCGAAGCGTACAACGTGAAGAGGAGGCACAAGCAAAAATAATCAGTAAGTTAAAGCCTGAGTTTTATGTGCCTGATGCCAAGACGCCTGAAAAAAATGACATACAGAGAGTTAATGCATGGCATGGTTGGGGTTCTTTAGTACTTGCAAAAACTTGGTTATGACGTTTCAGGATACTGTGCACATATGTCTTTTGTGACCAAAAAGGCGGCTATGAATATATATATATAACAGAGGCACTGTATAGATACGATGCGTGTGTAACCAACAAAGTTGTGACGGGAGAGTTGGATGATTGGGTAGCGGCAGATCCCGAGTCTGTCGCCATGCACCTTGGTGTTGACGCCACCCTACGGCGTGCAGTCCTCAATGGCGTGTAACCGTGCGGCGGGTTCTCGTTTCACTTTTAAGAATTTTGAAAATTGGCCAAAAGACATTTGCTGGTTATTCAATTATCAAAAATGCTATTTTAAGAACTGTAAGCGATTACATATTTGTGGGAAATGTCGATCCGCTGAACACATGGCCAAAAATTGTGGTGCAGCCGATGATAAACTTTCAGAAAAAGCTTCAGAAAAAAATAACACGGAGACAAAAAACGGATAATTTGCTCAGGATGTAATATGCCGATTGCTTCCAGCGATCCTTCATGTATTATCATTGACGAAACTTTGAAGATCTAATACAGAAATGTTTACATTCCGGTAATAATTTTTCAGTGAAGGGCATCGAAGCTCAACTAAAGCCACCCGCATGGGCTCAAGCGTTATTCTACGACGGAAAGAGGGATCATGGCGCTCACTTTATACTCGACGGTGTGTTCAACGGGTTTCATCTCGTTGATCCCGGTGCAAGAATTCCTATTTACAATTGTAGGAATTATCGCTCTTGTTATACTGGTAACAATGCTACGACGTTATCCGAGTTACTAGTACACGAAATACGTGAGGGTAAATTGAGCATAGCAACACATGCATCAAGATGCACACATGCTATGGGGCTTTTGCCAAAACCCAGTGGAGATATTCGTCTTATCACAGATTGCAAACGCCCTCTACTCCGATCTGTAAACAATTATACAGACAATGTTTTCTCAAAGTTTTCTTACATTAGCATTGACAAAGTTGTATCCAATTTGAAGCCAAATATGTACATGTGCGTCATTGACATAAAATCGGCTTACAGATCAGTAATGGTACATCGGTATGACCGTCAATTTTTTGGTCTTTCCTGGTGTTTTGGGGACACTCCATTATATTTGCAAGATAATTATCTTTGCTTTGGGGCTAGAGCGGCTCCCTTCATTTTCAGTCGGATATCGGACTCCGTTTCACATATGATGCAATCCATGGGATTTATGTGCTATAATTATTTAGACGATTTCATACTGTTGTCTGAAGATTATGAGTCATGTTTCAAAGCACAACATCAGCTTATACGTTTATTAAGGTCTCTGGGATTTTATATAGTGTGGCACAAACTGACAAATCCCAGCAAGATATGCAGATACCTTGGTATAGAGATCGATTCCTCGTCTATGCAACTCCGTTTGCCTGCAGATAAAGTAGATAAACTTCATAAGGAACTCGAATTTTGGAGTAACAGAAAATATGCCACAAAGAGACAGATTCAGCGATTATGCGGCATATTAAGCAACTGCTGCAAGGTAGTTCGCGGTGGTCGGTTGTACATGCACTATATACTGGGTTTTCTACGATCGTTCAAACACAAGAAAAGACTCAAACTGCCAAGTACATTTTTTGCTGACTTACTTTGGTGGCAAAAGTTTTTGACTATTTTCAATGGTTGTGCTGACATAATCAACCATTGTAGGGGTGTGATTGAGTCACACACAGATTCTGCCTTATTTGGTTTTGGCTGTGTTTGCAATGACTCTTGGATAAAAGGATACTTTTGCCCATCTAATGACGATCAGTTGCAGTGTTTTTCATGATGATCATACGTGTGAACTCCATGTGCCTGTTAGCCAAATGGGTAACATAAATGTACTAGAGTTGCTTGCTGTGTATGTAGCTTTTCAAAGATGGGGACGTAAGATGGCATCTTCTAGAGTGAAGGTAAACTGTGACAATATGCAAGTTCTGTACATGTTACAGAAAGACAGGTCAAAAAATGATTTTGCTGCTCATATCCTGCGATCTATTTTTTGGATGTGTGTATATTATAGCATATATTTGTCACCTAGTTATGTATGTTCGTATCTCAATGAACACGCCGACGCATTGTCTGGGGACCTAATTTAACTACTAGTATCTTGCATCTATTTTGTTTTCTAGAGGATCTGGAGAGACAAGTGGACTATGTACGCAGTGAAGCGTTTGCCTAAGCAACACGACGTACGAGGCAATCACAATGGAATAAGTACTTTGAGTTTTGTGAAACTTACAAACTAATTTCATTCCCTATAACGAGGACAATGTATGCAGGTTTTTGGTTTTCTCTGCCGCACGAGTTTCTTATGTAACTTTAAACAATTATGTGTCAGCTCTTAATGTGTTATGCAAGATTAATAGAGAGGATGTGGATCTGCGACAAGACTATGGGGTTGAATTAACATTGATGGGTCTGAAGAGATTATTAGGAACTGAGTACAGCCCAAAGGACCCACTATTTCCTTCTGATCTTGTTAAAATATTTGAGGTGGTAGATTTGCATTATTATTATTATTATTATTATTATTATTAATTATTATTATTATTATTATAGCCCAGGCGAGCTATCGGTGTGGTTATCAATAATTTTATGTTTTTCGATCTATGTTGAGAAAAGGCAATTTTATAGCAACATGATAGTGAGGTACATCTTTTAAGAGTGTGTGATGCAGTTTCACTCTTGGGGTGTTATGCTACATATTACAAGTTCAAAGACTATCCAATATAAATAGAGATCATTCGATGTGCCTATTACGTATTGTGGAGGGTACATCTGCGCTGTCATTCACCTGCGAATATACTTGCAAAGATTTCCGAGGGCCAAGTTAGATCCACTGATTGGCTTAAATAAACAAGGCAAGCCGTGTACCTTGGATTACAGCTTTGCGTTGAAAACTTGAAAAATTTGGTGTAGTCAAGCAGGCATCGCTAAAGATATTGGTTTCCATTCACTTAGAAGAGGAGCTGCTTCGTATATGAGCTCAATTGGCGTACCTGTTCAGGACATTCTAGAAGTGTGGCGACTGGCAGAGTTTATGTGTATTACAGTATCTATTAGCCACAAATGAACATAACATTGATCGTAAGGTAGCTGTGACTTTAACTACATTCTCACAGTAATTTCCCAATCCTTCAATATTTTTACTTTGGGGGTTTGGGGCTGATTTGCCCAGACTATTTTCAGTTGGCAAATCTGTGTGTGGACATTATTACTCACCTAATCTCTTGGCTGTCAAATGTGTATTGCAATGATCTATAGAGGATATACATATCATGATTTATATAGGTATAAATGGATCGAGTGACGTCGGCTTGCATACTAATGAGTTCGAGGTTATCCAACCGAATCGAGTTCGTTTGCTGACTTGGGCCTCGTGTCATTCCTAGCCTGGCCAGCGGAGATTTGTTTGGTTTCTTTTTTTTTTTGGTTCTAGTTGTCTGTGATTTATATACTAAGGTTTGCTTGCTCATCTAATAAAGGGGCTGATTTGCCCAGACTATTTTCAGTTGGCAAATCTCTGTGTGGACATTATTACTTACCTAATCTGCTGGCTGTCAAATGTGTATTGCAATGATTTATATGTATATATATATATATATATATATATATATATATATATATATATATATATATATATATATATATAAAATCCGTCGATTCCACGGGTAAAACTCTCGGTTCGGGTACCTATGCTGCTGTCGATTTCGTGAAAGGTGAACTGTCCATGCTGGTAACAAAGTAAGTTTATCCAGCACACAGCTGTCCTTCATGTTTCATTTTTTATTCCCTGAGAGACTTGCTGTTCCCAAGCTAATCTCAGACTTTTCTTTCAAAGAAATATATCTGCTACTCTGTGAGGTTATTTAACCTTGGAAAAATAAGATACATGTAAAATCGAATGAAAGTTCCGCATGAAAGATTGTTTTCATTCTTTTTTTAGATCAAGAAGACATAGATCATACCTGAACAGCAAAGTCCCATGTTGAAAATGACTTTTTGACGAAAATGGAGGCGACACGCAACGTTCGCCTTGATAGCTTCACTTAGTTCTGGTTTTCCAATTTACAATATATATCAACATTTCCAGGATATGAGGATTTAGAATCCATGTCCTTTCTTTGGGTGCGTTTTTAAAGTAAGATATCATAACCCTGTGAAACGCAAAATGTTAAAAACCAGTCTCATACCCAGATTGAATACTTAGTCTATATATCACATGACCCTCAACCACAAACGACCTAGTGTCAAGGAACTGCCAAAAAGACAAACAGCATATTGACTGCTGTATTCCATGGAATCCTGGTTAACAACTGCATCATAGCTTTAAACAGTGCGCAACCGAACAGTACAGACAAAGCAGGCAAAAGACTGGTTAAATAGCTTTTCCTGAAAATTCAGGTTATTCATTACGTATTTCAGTTCATGCTGTCAACGCAGCTGTTTGAACTCTCTACTCCCTATGAATTCGAGTAGAATGTCTTACCCTGCATGCGCATCCTGTTCTGAAGCAACCGCCGTCTGGTTTTATAACCGTTTACAGAAAAAGTGTCGAACCCGCTCGCATACTGCGAAAGTGTAGATCCTGTAGCCGATTCCCCTCCCAATTTCACATTCAGCATGTCATTACCTTTGTTTCACTCCTACTACTCCTACATATAGTTGTCGAAAAGAAATTTCACGGGTATACTGAGGTCGAAAACATTGTACCCGGAAGTGCCAGCATTTGCGAGAAAAGGACTGTATGTTGGGTTGTGATAGCACTGACACCGCTCTCTTTGGATATTTCAAAAAGCTCGGTGTAATAGCCATAGGACAATTCACCTATTTTCTACGAACAAGGACAAAATAAGAAGTAAACAAAAACAAACTAGCACTGCCTGGTCGCGCCCCTGGGACTCAATTTATCATGTGGACGAAAATAAATTAAATGTACCCGAGAAGTCCATAATAAGTCGTCATATATGAGGCGCTGACCTGTATAGACTGCTGTTAAACTTCTCGGAACTGAAAACAGTGAGGAATAAGCGTACTGCTTTGAGTAACTGTATCACAGTTTGACAGAGAGGATGATGTTTTCCTTGAGAAGAAGAATAATCAGTTTATGTACACAATAGAAATGTTAGAATGGCTTTAGGTCTGTGGAAAGTTATTTTCAAAGCTAAGAAGTAGACTTAGGCCTATCATGTAGAATGACTCGTCAACTTGCACTAAAGTCCACGACACCATTTGCTTTGTATGTCCATATCTTTTCGAACTATCATCGTGACCTCTCGCATATTAAGCATATGAACATATTTGAATAAAGTAAGTTTTGCGCGGATAAAAGCTATAGCGTAATTGAAAAGATCTTAATTCATATTTCATAAATTTGGCTCCGTTTTGTCAATATCGATGAAGAAAGGTAAGTTTCATCTGTTAAATTTGAACGTCTATGCTTTTAACATACCAGACTGCACAGAATCAAGCACTTCAATTCTGACGTGCGAAGTTCGAAACTGCATGCAGTTTAAAAAAAGCACTGCCAGGAGGAAGAGCACCGCTCGATCAACAAAGTAAAGAAAGACACCACAAATCACAAGACAGATAGTGGGGCGATTGTGGAGAAGCAATAAAATTGCTATTTGACATCCATCCCATAGAAGATTCATAATTATGGAGAGTAGCTATAATATAAATGCAGGATTGATTGTAACTTAATTCATCATGTGACAACACCGGTTTCAAAACGTTTGGTTTTAATAATGTAATCTTGGACTGCAAGGAATATTTTCTTAATAATTTCAAGAGTATTTTCGGAAACGCCATGTAAAACGGTTTCAAAGCCGACAGGGGCATAATTTGTTATTATTCCATGAAGGCGATCACGAGGAACAGTATATTAAGGACAAACGAAAAAAAAATGCCATATATCTTCAATCCCTTGATTGCAACGACAATTTGGCGATTGAGTATCACCAATATCAAATAGATGGGGATTCAATTGGCTGCGGCATAAACGCTATCTTGAATGAAAACTGCGGCAATTCGGTTACCAGCATAGTCCAATTCTGTTTGCTTGAGTGGTCGAGTCACATTGGAGGAGATTTTCTTTTTTAAATTCAACTAACCTAGTAGATTTTTTATTACATCAAGAGGCAGTAGGTTCCAAAGTTTAATCGTTGAAGGAAAGAAAGAATTCTCAAATAATTCAGTTCTTGTTCTAAATTGAGGCATGTCAGGGGCCTGCCTTGTTATATACCTTGTGTGAAAATTTTGTTCATTAGAAATTAGTTGGTAGAGAACCACCCAAGGCACATGGCTACCAAGTTTGAAGTCAATCTGGCTGCTTGTTACCACTTGTATAAAAACTTGCCAGTACTTTCGGACCTGTATTCACTATCATGGCATCCTTATCGCCCAAGCGCCAGCTTTCACACATCAGGGGGTCGGGGCGGGTCCTACTAAAATTTATGGCCCCAGGGCGACTTCTACGTCTGACTTAAGGTTCCACGGGGGTAATTATGCCTGTGCTGAGGTAACATGATTGGAGAGTGCCAATAAAATATCAGGCCTAGGGATGCAAGGGGCTGTATATTAAAAACGTTTGCTATCAGAAAGGTAGATTTTGGCTTGATAGTGGAAAACAATGTATACTTTGAGCTGACATGAATATTATAAAGGTATGTACACTGGCACCAGTATACACAGTGATTCAGCTGGAGTCAACACTGTGTGCGCGCAATGATACTGCAAGTAGTACTATGCAGAGCTGGTTGCCATGGCAATTTGCTGAAAAATGTCCCATTCATGCCCCGGATTCATGCCCATGTTTTCTGGTGTTTATTTGATGTAAAGAATTCTTGGGAACATTTTGGTGTGTAAAACATACATGTTTGTAATCCATTGAGTGAACTAGAAGGTGATAGCTCTGTTCGTCTATGTTTCCACAGGTTGAATTACTGGCGTGAAACCATAACCCCATTTCTGAGACATCGGCGGTGTTGTTTTGCTATGGGCACCATCTCCGCCTCATAAAAGGTTGTGTGTTTCACGCAGACCTTTCAATAAATACCTCAATTGCACGATATACATAAATGTTCCTGTCAAGTGTCTCAGATATATGGGTTCCTTGAAAGTCTGTGTCATTCGTGTTGCATTTTGGTAAAGTTTCATGACATAGGGAATAAGATATTGACTTCGTTTTCTGCGCCGCTGATAGAATTCCACCCCAGAATCGTGACCGCTGCCATTGCCGTGCAAGAATTAAGCTTGCGCGTGCGTGACCCAAATAAACATTTCCATGTGTTCTCGTTACACATTGCTAAATTTTCCTGTGGGTAAGGACATGCATTTGTGTCACGCATGCGCAAAACCATTCAATATTGCACGCGCAACTCTCTTTTGACAATGTCAAAACTTTCACTCTCCAGAACCTCTCCGATATCTGCTATCTTCCCTTTAAATCCCCGACAATTTACGTGGCCAAATTTCAACTAATTCTTTACTTTTCCACTTCTTCTTTGTTGATTTTTTTTCTTTTTTGCTTTCTTTTTGTTTTGTTTTGTTTTGTTTTTGTTTTTTTTTTTTCTGATTTTTTTTTGGGGGGGGGGGCGGGGTCATTCTTTGTCTTGTTAAGTGACTCCCTGGTAGTTACTGGGATATTTTATTTAGGTCACCTGCTGTCGCATGCACTCACTATACACCCCCTGTCCTGGACTATTTTCTCCCGGCTGACTTGGGTGCAGCCCATCCCTGATGTACATCCCACTCCTACAACCACCCCCCCCCCCCATACGTCCTTAAATGTAAACCCTCTCTGCCTGCACGTCAAAGTTTTGTCGAGAATGATGATTTAGAGGTATATGATTGATAGTACAAGGAATGACATTTTGCAATTGATTTGGAACTAGTTTATACATTATTTTATGCATTGGTGATAGCATGGTCTCTACGTGTTGCTAAGATCTGCCATTCCAGTTCTTCATATGATTTGGCTGCCACATGCATCGTGCCAATAACTACTCTGGCGGCAGCCAGCTGAACTTGTTCTAGTATTTAGCAGCATCAATTGCTGTGCAGCCATCTCAAATAGGGTTGATAAAAGAAAAAAATTATGGCTTATAAGGTTTCGCGGTCCAGGCCACACTGAATACTTTTCATTATATTAAGAAGATTCCCTGTTTTGATGATAAGACTGCCGATATGATCAGACCATCCTAAGTCAGAGTGAGTACTTAAACCCAACTGTTTAAGGGTACTACCATTTTGCAAAGTGCGACCTTGAAAAAATAAGTGATGGATGGTCCGGAGAGATAACCTTACGAGAAATCTGCATATTGTCGGGTTTTTTTTGGTTTTTTTTTGTTCATTGCAAATGACCAACTAGTCTAATTTGTGACCACTCACTAAAAGATGTCAGATTAGAAGCAATACTTTAAATGAAATCAATGCAGGATTATCCACAGTTAAAAACAGGGATGTATCATCAGCAAACAGCTCGATGTCACTTCGGACGAGGTCGACAATATCGTTTATATAAATAAAGACGAGAGAGTTTTGAGTAAGCCCGTCGTTAACAGTTGCCCAACTGGAAGACTGGCCTTGGGTTACAACATGTTGCTGGCGGTCTGTAAGATAGCTGGGAAAACCAATTCCACAAATTCGTGGGGGGGGGGGGGGGTTTCAAGTTGAAATAGTGATCCAACGTGCCAAACCTTATCGAACGTTTGTAATTACTCATTACATTATTCTACATGTATGGAAGCTGAAATGTTCTTTAAGTAACTAACCGTATCCGCGCCCCCCTCCCCCCCCCCAAAAAAAAATATTTAACCAAGGTTTTGCGACGGAAATTTAGGTTTCTGTTCAAAAACCAAGCTTCGTTACAAAAATCCACAGTTTCGGTCACAAAACTCAAGGTTCAGTTAGAAAAAGGGAGCCATGCTCTTCTTTGTCATATGTACAAACTCTTGATTGCATTTAAAAACAAGGTTGCATTATTAATGTTGCGCTAATAAATACAAACAATACACCTTGCGTTTTGTGAAAAACTTCTTTTTTTCTGCAAATTGCTTAAAAGGGGGTTGGGTGAGATCAACCCTGCTTTTCATACTTTTGCAAAACCGTGATTCTTTACGATGTGGAAAACGCATTTTGTAATTCGCAAACCTTGGGAGCTTGCAAACCAATCTGAACTGTAAGGTGAGCTGAGTTCATTTTGCAATCAGTCATTTGTCAAAGTTTTCCATTCATCATCTCCTGTCAATCAGCAATTAATATTTGCCACGTATAAAATTCTACTGGCCAAGTCCTCTTCAAATTTGGTGGGGATTCACCTTCGGTGTGTCTTGCTTAGGTATCAAACAGAAGTAGCTCTGAGCACACATGGACTTTGATTTATACAAGCACCAGTCCTGTGATCTATTCTATATATTTTGCAATGTACTTGCGCATTTTGGTTGAAATTGTTCCAGAACTGTCCGCTAAATTCACTTCCCACTTGCTTGGAATGTACCATATAATTTGACGCCCAGTAACTATGTCTACTAGGTGTTGTTTCTGTTGTTTCTTGAGTTTAACCAAGTTTATGAAGTTACGTAAGGATCAATAAGAGTAAATGTTAGCATGGGTAGCATATGGATACACGTAAAAATGCACGTGCATGTGTCGTTGACTTCTGGAGACAACTGGTCAGATCCTTTACAAACTTGCTTTGGGTGTATCTTTGGTAGTTATCATTCAAAACTGTCAAAAATTGCCATGCCTTAAAATGTTATTTATTTATTTATTTATTTATTTATTTATTTATTTATTTATTTATTTATTTATTTGTGTTTATTTATTTATTTATTTATTTATTTATTTATTTATTTATTTATTTATTTATTATCGAGGTTTGTGACAATCTTGTAAAGACTTCTTTTACGTTGATGGTAACGTTGCTTTCTTTTACGTTGATGGTAACGTTGCTTTGAAATAACTCCATGAAACATGTGAAGATTCCTTGTTTGTTCATATGGATGACATTGGGATAATATTCAAGGTAAAGATAACAAATTTGATTTATTTATTTTTTAACATCATAATTTACTGACCACGCTGTCAGCATTTGAAATTAAACTAAATTATGATTTTCCAAAAGGGCAAAGTTGGGCGTTGCATACATGAACCATGTTGTCAAGGTCGCCACATAATCTCATTGAATTTCATTTCGCAACGACAACTCAAAAAACTTTAAATTTAGGCTTTTATACGACACGTGTGTTACAGTCATGCAGCGACTGCACATTGGTGAACACAGTTACCAAGATCACAGGGCCCCATTGTAAATTTATCATTTGGGAACCGACTTGAGGACTGCTCGAACTAGGACTTTGATATTGCTCATGGTGTTCGTCCCCTATGAGGGCAAAATTGGGACTGCTTATGAGATACATTGACCTATTTCTCACAGTAACACGGCTACTTTGGTGAATTTTAAAATTGATTTAATGACCCAACAGCTACAAGTGGTTTTTGTAAGAGGTATTACTGAAAATACCTTTGGGTGACTGGTTTGGCCACTATTCCTAAGAATGTGGTGCAACTTAAATTTCAGTTAGCTTCAAGCTTGAAAGTCAAGAAATAATATAGGGTAGTGGTCAAAGCCCAAAAGTACTCGGGTACCCCTCCCCATGGTAGAACAAGACACAACCCATTTTTTATTGAAGATTGGTTTGTGAGACATAAGAAAATGATGGTTGTGGTAATTTATTTTAGTGACAGGTGTATCTTATCACCATTTATAATGAGGAATCACTCTAAAAATCAGTAAATTCTCACTTTGCTTGTTTTTTTGCATAAAATCAGCAATATATGCTGAAACTTGATGACATTAGGCTTATATTAAAGAAAACTTATGTGAAAAAGTAAGAAAATAATGATACTAGACATTTAGGAACTTAAAGATGGGAAAAAATGTAGAAAACTGCACAATTATGCCAAAATATTTTTGCTTTTGACATTTTTATCTCCCAAAAATATGTCAAAAAACTTAAAATTCTTGTCCAATCTTGCATTTTTATACACCAAAAATTACCTTAGCCATAAGGCTACGAGGTTACATGGAAATTATTATCCCAAGTTTCTCAAAATTTTATAAGTACCAAAAAGTATTACCCCTACCCCCTTATTTTTGAAAATAAGAAAAAACACTGCTTTGTCGCTATAGGACGCTATTCTTCAATTGATAATACTTCCTCATTGACAAAATTAAAACTTGACACAAGAACAAACTTATTAATCCACTGCAAGTGAATTTAATTCACCTTCTTTTAAAATTTTGAGTTTGGATATGGAATGAAGATCAAATCTATTATTTCGTCCAAAACACTGATAAATTTTCTACCACAATTTTGCAGTTAAAAACCTTATATCAGAATTTGCATGTACTTTGCTTTGATAATAAGGAAAATGACTCTGTGTTACAGAAATTATCAACATACTACTATTTGGCAATCTTTTGGAAAAATAAAGAACTTGTCACATAGTCCACCAAATAGCTTGCCAATGCTGGCAATGAATGCCATATACTAACACACATTCACTACCCACTTTTTTCCCAGGACTCATCATGGCACCGGACCATCATTTGTGAATTTATCCATATCCCATGGTCTATCATAACCTTAGAAGATGGAAGCATAGTACATGGAACTTACCCAAACACTGGCACAGTTTATATCTGCCTGTTTGTCTGTTTGTATTTGATGATACAGGGTTGTATAATATGATTTGCAACCAAGGCATAAAATTAATCACATACTGGAACTTACTTTCTCAACTGTGCGATGTTGTGCCCGGGCTTTGACGAGCCCGGCGGTATCGGGCGCAGCGTCGCACAGTTGAGAAAGTAAGTTCCAGTATGTAATTTATTATGTTTGGGTGCCAACCCAGACATTTCGTTTTTCTTTCTTTCTTTCTTTCTTTCTTTCTTTCTTTCTTTCTTTCTTTCTTTCTTTCTTTCTTTCTTTCTTTCTTTTTTTCTTTCTTTCTTCTTTACAACCAGATTTGACCGGAGTTTTTCTCAGACACTACTATTTCCAAAACCACCAAACTTGCCATGGTGACTGACCTACCAGTGAAATTAGGCACCTGACTTGGAATAGTCATGATGATTAAAGTTATGCAAATGAGGGGCAATTAAAATTTTTATAAGCTCCATATCTTCTAAACTATTGGAGATAAACAGAAAGTTCTAACTTACACATATAGGTTTGAGACAACTGGCAAATCCAATAGCATGCAAACAAAAGTTGGGGAATTTCCACATATTGACTAGGGCTTCTGCTGTACTGCATGTTATAAGCCTCCATGGTGCTAGGAAACCATTTTGCATTCATGATACTTGAACCTGTCTCATGTCATTATGTGGGTTTATAAGTTATTTTGGAAGGTACAGACTGCAACCTGGTTTGTTTACATTTTTTGCGGGTTGAATTAGTAGCGTAACACCTTAAGGGGCACTGCAGGTGACTACTTTGGGCAGCAGAAAGACCCGTTATCAGGTCTGTACGGTCATTATTTCATTTAAGTACTTGAAATGTTACATTCTATGAATGAATAAACACATAAAGTGCATTTTGATAATTTAAATCACATTTATGCTCAAAATTATCACTCAATTGTACAAAATGAGGGAGGTCCGCAAACAATTTGCTTTGTGATTCATGTCTCACACAATTTTAACTGATGCCATGGGTTCCTGGGTCATAATTTTATGATGGAGAGCACACTCATGACTATGAAAACTCCCAAAATAGGATATTACTGTTAAAGAGAACAGAAAGCTCAGTTTAGATGGATAGCGGTTTCAACTATGGGCAAAATTCTATATCTGAGAGGGTATGGAGTTTCAGTTACAGTCACCGTATTAAATTCCAAAGTCTATAAACCAACATGACATGTATTTTTTTGTGGAAGTTCACAATATTTACCTCATGAAAAACACAATTTACAATAGGCATCATTGGGAAAAATTTTTGGTAGCATACTCCAGCAACATGCACATACAATTTTTCAGTTTTTGCTCATATGCATTCTGGTTTATTGCATTACATATGGCTGTTAGGGAAAACTAGTGGCCCCAGTTCAAGCTTTTTAATATGATTTGTACATAAAACAATATTTCCAATCTTCAAAGATCATTTATTTGATAATTGTGGAGATGACTTGTTCCCTTAAGGTATTACGTGAGTAAATCGGCCGGCTTCCGGGTAGAAGGATTATAGAGTGCATATTAGAAATGACCCTTACAGGTACAGGGGGCTGCCTCTTACATAATTCTGACCACAGTAACATCTTTTTTTTCTGAAACTGACAGGTACAGGGTGCGGTATTTATTGACAGGTCAGTTTTCAACATACCCAGGGTAGTGACTGAATACACATAGCCACAATGTGAGTACTTCAAGTCACCCCGCAAGGCGGCATGACTGCTGTCAGTACTTTGGCTGTAGCAAACGGTAATATCTTGAAATTTTCCCAATGATGACCAGGTTTTCTTGCTCTCAGATGATTGAGAATATTGTAAGGAACAATTTGGCATAGGATATGTTTGGGTTTATACGTTATTTTGGAAGGTACAAACTGCAACCTGGTTTGTTTACATTTTTGCGGGTTGAATTAGTAGCGTAACACCTTCATAGGCCGCCTTCTGGCGATGCCTGCTGGGTTTATGGTTTGAAAGGTTTGGGTCTTATGGCAAATGGGAGGTAGGAGTGGGGTGGGGTGGGGTGGGGTGGGGGAACTCCCAACCACTGTGTGATGAGGTTCTCAATAAAATACAGACAATCTCTTTCTGTTTATGCAAGAAACATATCTGATCCATGTTCACACTAATGCTGGACAGAGCTGTAGGTGCACCATGGCTGAGAATGACCAGTCGGAGTTTGCCTGCATGAGGCTAGGAGCCTGCTAGGCTTATCAGTCCCAAGGGATCAGAGGGTTTGGAATTCTAGGCAGAACACGCCAGAGTGTACCCTCTGTTAAAAATAGACTACATACAGAGCTGAGTTTGCTGGACCGATCAAAGTCTGACTTATAGTCCTCAGTGACTGTTTTCACATTTTGGTGAATTTTGAAAACATGTGCGAATTTGTGTCATCTCAACGGACACTTTCATGTCTTTGTTTTCTTGTAACCAGTAAGATGAAGCCTGTTCTTCATAGCCAATACTGAGTCAGTATAGTGCATGTCTCAGTTTACAGGTACATGTACATGTAGTTTTATGACAGCATCTGTTAAAATTTGTTTAGGTTATAAAGGAACAAAGACAGTTTTGTATTGCATGTATATACATCCGTCTGTATTATTATATGTGTACACTGTACAGGCACATATACTCATCAATACTGCCCAGAAGGGCTGACCCTCTCAGGTATGGGCACTTTTCTCTGGTAGTGAAGGTGCCCTCTGTAGAGAGGTTTCACTGTACAGTGGTACCTGCAATTTAAGATCACCCCTAATGCCGGATAAAAGTGATCACATAGGAGAGGTTGTCTTTCATCTCAGATAAATTAACAAAGAAATAAAAAGCCAATGTCTTTCTTTCTGACCAAGTTGGTCCAGAGTTTTTTTCAGACACTATTGGAAAAAATCACCAAGCTTGCCATGGTGACTGACATAACCAGCAAAAGTGTGCATCTCATTTGGAATAGTCATGATGTTTAAAATTATGAAAATTTTAGAGGCAACAAAAAATTTAAAAGCGCCATATCTTCCAAACTATTGCAGATGGACTAAAAATTTCAATGTGCATATATACCTTTGTGACACTTGCCACTATAATGGACAGTATACTTGTAGAGTTTCAAATTATGCTAATAAGTGGCATTGAAAAATTTAAACGTTGAGTATCTCCAAAACTATTGTTCATAGAGATGCCATTCCAACTTCAATTTGTAGGATTGTGGCAAAGCCGCATCCAATGAAACATGAACTAAAGTTGTAGGATTTTAATTTATGCAAATTACGTGAATAAGCAAAATGCAAATCTTTAATAGCTTCAAATCTATCATAGAGGTGCCATTTCTACTTCAATTTATGGGTTTGTGGCGTAACCCCATCCAATGAACAATAAACCAAAGTTCTTCTAGGCTTATGATTCATGCAATTTGACAAATACACAAAATTAGAATGTTGAATAGGTTCAAAACAACTATAGATACTAGTTTCATTCAAACTTCACTTTATAAGTTTGGGACATGGCCACATCCCTTGAACCAAGAACCAAGGCTGAGCATTTTAATTTATGAAAATTAAGCTAATACACGAAATTTAGATTATGTTGAACGATGGTTCTCATTTTGAAGGCACCCAGATAGATTTGCTGTGACGCAAATCTTCTTTTCTAGTTTTATGCTTTATTTGACAGCTACTGGATGACTGAAAACATACATTGTGATGATTTGCAACCATTACCTGTTCACCTTTGATTGTATCGTTATATTATGGCAGTTCTGGTCAAAAAATTACCATTTTAGACCTGCAAGAAAATAAGGGGGGTGGGGTAACTCTTTTCTCTGCAATTTAAATTCTGAGAAAGGTGAGGCTATATTTAGCATACTGCCTTTTAGCTCGACAATTAGGGCAATTTTTGGTGCATTAAATGTTTTCCTAGAGCAAGGACTTCGAGCACTGTGTAACATTTTATGCACCGTAGCATATCGAACCTGAAGGAATTTTTGCACTAATTTGCCCAAATTTTGTATTTTTCGACATTTTATGACAACAAAACCTTGCAAACATCATTTGTACCGAGCTTGCCATATTATTTCAGATACTATGAGCCATATTTGGTATGTTTCTTGAATTTATTGTTGAAGTTATGCTCAGTAGTGTCTTGTATGGAATGATAGTTAAAGTGATGACTACTATTTTCAAAGATATGGCTATAAAATACCCCTGTCATCAAATTAAAAGACCACAACCATCATAATCCATTGCAGAATATGCCAATCTTTAATAAAAAATGGGTTGTTATTTGTTCTACCATAGGGAGGGGTATATCCTTAAATAAGCCACTTTTTTAGGGTTGGCCGCTAGCCTAATAAAGCATGTTAACACGAGGACTACATTTGCTACAAAGGTGGATCCTGACGAACCTCACCAGATCAAATGCAACAGTGGTTAATTAATAATAATATTATATCCTAGCTGATTGTCGTAGTATAATAGGCTTCCCAGAGGGGTAAGAACTTTTGAATTGCTAAAGAGCTGATCATTTATTGTTAAAATGTGAAGTCGTCAATCATAAAATCGAGCGTCCTTCTATTTAACACTTCTCACCAGGGACTCACAAATGTAATCGTAAACTAGTCTTCCAGACCTTTTGAATTCATTACTGAAACCAGAAACTGAAACACATAAATTACAGAATTTTATCCCTGCAAATCGAAATCAATTCTGCCGGCTTAATTTCTCACGGTTTTGAACAGTGCAAGCACTCTGAATTATGAAAACAAGGCCTAAGGTTTTTCCAAAATAGCCTATAATAGTTCAAATTCTAGATTTAAAGTAGGAACCTTGGTTGTGGGGAATACAGTTATATGGTTTTATTTATTGAGATAAATTTGAGAAATGAAAAAACATGTTCGGCTAATAAATATCAACAACAAGTTTAACTGTTTGTATTCAGTAACAGGAATACCAAGCATCCTTTCATATAATGTGCGGAACACAAGCAGGTCCTTGTCTTGATTCACTGCAACCTGTTTTCAACTGACGCACTCCATTTTATCGTGTTCTCAATATGCCGCACCACGTCGTGGGGCACAACACAATCGTCGCACATGTCTCCTCACCACCGCACACCTGAGGGATAATCATTTTTCTGTATCTGCTTCGTCCCATACACTTCTGTATCCGGGCCATATGTGTTACTTTACTATAACCCCCATTGGAATCTATTGGCTCGCGCTATTCTTGCCTTCATAAATTGTGGGAGCGGATGCCTACCTATTTCCTTAATTGTCACCTTGGGGTGAGAACAGCTGAGCGTGGCGGGATGATTTATATAGTACTCAGCAGTCCTAGCTAGTTGGGACAGCAAGTCAATTTCCTGAATTTACAGGAGACTGCTGATTGTAAAATAAAGTGGAATACAAACCATTAAAATGTTCTTTTGGCATCATATACAGGACGTACAGATAAGCATGATTTTGCCTGTCGCGTCAGGACAAGCTGTATCTTGAAATCATGATACGGACCAAATGAGCAGGAATGATCCGAACGTATTCTATTACTGGCCGCCAATTCTGGTAAACTTCTGACTTTAGGTATCTTATGATGTGAATTCGGACAGAAAACATTTGACTCTTTATTTAACCCGTGCTACTTTGGTAATAAACATTAGAAAGAATGAAAAAATGATTTAATAATCTAAGGCGACGCTGTCCATAGGGCATCACGGCGGGTATGTTCTCCCCAAAATGTTTATACACGGCGTATTTGGTTTTGGCACATTGGGCAAATTTATTTATTTATTTATTTATTTGTTTGTTTGTTTGTTTGTTTGTTTGTTTGTTTGTTTTGTTTGTTTATTTATTTATCTATTTACTTGTTTGTTTGTTTGTTTGTCTGTCTGTCTCTTTGTTTGTTTGTTTGTCTGTCTTTCT
This sequence comes from Hermodice carunculata, assembly GCA_964020975.1. Taxonomy (NCBI): domain Eukaryota; kingdom Metazoa; phylum Annelida; class Polychaeta; order Eunicida; family Amphinomidae; genus Hermodice; species Hermodice carunculata. The sequence continues at coordinate 95,444,795 of OZ026613.1, read as the reverse complement.
GTTTGTTTGTTTGTTTGTTCGTTTGTTTATTTATTTATTTGTTTATTTATGTACAATCTTACGTATTTACTGACTTATGTATTAATATATATATATGTTTTTTTGTTTTATTCATTCATTCATTCATTCATTCATTCATTTATTTAATGAGAGAATACCGGCCCAGTGCGAAGGTACTGATCTCACGTGTTAGTTTTACCATTAATACAATCGTATGCCCTGAGAGTTATCCTGTTAATGTTAACAGAATAACTCCTACAAAATTGAGGGTGAACGATCCGTCGGCAAGACTACCGTAGCGCTTAGCGGTCTGAGGGAAATGGATGTGTTGCACTACACCTATATAAATATTTTATTGGCAGTAAAATTACCAGATAGGCGAAGGTATTTGTGATGAAGTCCACACGAATTACCGGGGTTTTTTTTGGGGGGGGGGGTTGGTTTTTTTTTTGTTTTTTTTTTTTTTTTTGTTTTTTGGTTTTTTTTTTTTTTGGTTTTTGTTGTGTATTGTTTTGTTTTGTTTCTTTGTTTTTTTTTTCGTTTTTTTTTTTTTTTTTACTTGTGGCATACAAGGTTGACCCTTTCTGTTGACTATTTTGGATCCCAAAATAAAGGTGCCTATGAAGGATGATTCGTGATTTATAATATTGAAAGACGTGTTTTGAAGGGCCACGGAGAGGGGTTTAGTGAGTCTTTTATATTTCATGTTGGGAACAGTAATTCTAATCACAATTTTCACATGGAGTCAGGGTAACTGTAACTGAATTATGTTAATGTGCGATTGGGACGCCTTTGATAATCACATGACGTTAATGCCAAGTCAGAGGACACATTGTTGGGTTCAGTGTGTGGGCCATAAGTAAACACATTTGAGGCCAATAACTAAATATAATTTTGCCCCAAAAGCGCTGTGTGACAAAAAATTCCTAACAGATGATAAGGCAACCAGTCACAGCAATAACCAATGCTTTTTTTCCTTTGCTTTTTTGCTTTTTTGAGCATTTCTCTGGCTGTCCCGGTGAGCAAACAAATGCCTCCAAATTTGAATCTGATCAATGCCATGAACGCATCTCATGAATTATATGTACAACTATTATAGGTAAGGTCAAGATCAGCTGGTTCATGTGAGCTCTGCAAGCATGTGGGCTAGGTATTTGTTTTTCCATTAGTTTCCACTGTAATTTGCACCTATGTAACTTTAAAACCACTCTTCTACGAACACCAAAGTGTGTGCGGTTAATGGTTGTATATAGATAAAATACTCCTGTAAATTTGGTAATTTTTGTTGCAAAACTATTCAATGAATTGAATGTTGCTTTACATAAAATCCGCTGGAAATAGTCACTTCTACTCACACAAGACTGTTGTGTATTTGGTTGTATATTCAGCCAAATAGGCATACAATTGTTAATTGCGACCTGTCCTATATTGAACTAATTTTGAGCATGACAGGATCATATAGACTTGAAGCAAGGGGTATGTATGCTTAGAACTTAGTGTGAGCAGTTACATTGGACCTCAAGAACGATTCAAGGTAAAGGGACATTTAGGTGTACAATCATGCAATTATTCATTGCGTTCAACATGAAGTAAAGATAAAAAAATATCGTAAATTATTTGCCACTAACACATAAAAATGTGTAGATGGCTTGAAGGGTTCCAAGCCTGGTATGATATTTTGTCTCCGTGCTTGCTTACAAATTATTTTGGTTGCCTTTCCACACACAGCTTGATGACAGACTACCACCAAACTACGTAATGGTAAAATGTCTGTGTTTGTTAGGGACTGCATGTGTTGGAACTCCATGAGCCTTTGAGTAGGTGGAGCACTGATCGTAGGTAAATATCCCAGCTAATTGTGAGCCACATAAGCAGCATTTCTATCCTGGATATTAGAACCAGTCTGTCCACTGACGGTTACTGTAGAAAAACAATGCAGCCAAGCCAGTAACAAAGGAATATTTCTGCTGTGTGAATTATTTGGCACATACAACCTAAGTGGAGGATCAACACGCTCTCCTAAACTGTAAGGAGGTACATATGTTTCTGTTCCCTCTATACTTCTCATGTTTTTTCTGGCGTATCAATTCTATCCCATGCAAGGGTTACATGTACAAGTGGATGGATATTTTCTCGTAATGGCACATTTATCTCTAGTGTATAAGCCAATTTACGCAGGCATAATGCTGTGCATTACAAAAATATGTGCACATGCATAAAGAGTGCGTACCCGACAATTGAAGGGAACTTTGACATTGCTTGGCATTGAGCTCAAATGGCTTCACGTTTGCATATATGGGAAGATTGTCTTGCACCCCCGCTTTATAGCTAAAACAATCGTATATATATATATATATATATATATATATATATATATATATATATATATATATATATATATATATATATATATATATATATATATATTCGTATGTATGTAAACGCAAAAACAAATTTTTGAACGTCGCAAGCCTGTTATGATGATATTCAAATTCGCGGCTTCGGAGATAACTATATCAACTTGCCTGCGCGGAGTTGTTTCCATATATTAAACCTGGTAACATGTACAGATATCGACAATAATGCAAGATAGACAATTTATTAAGAATCAGAAACTCACAGTAATGTCACCTTGCGAATAACACCATGGGACACTAAAATCAAACTGCACTTCCATCAAAGTTGAGAGAATGTAGCTTGTGGTTTAGATTTAGTCAACACTTGCATAAAATTGCACTGCCGTCTGTTAAGAAAGTTAAGGTTTGAGTGTACCTGAAGTGTGCCTATAAATTAAATTTTCAAAGTTATTAGCTAAGTGGTGTTGGGACGATAATTTTGCTATTTTTTCCCCAATATCCAGAACAGAAATTCATAAATAAAACAATAAATAAAAATTACCTTCAGCATGAACATAGGAATAAAACTGGCAGAGACTTACCCAATGTAATCGCGACCCGGCTTAAAGATGATGCGGTCAACAATTTTTTCGAGGGGACGGGGGGGGGGGGGTCGGAAATGTTAAATTCCTGGCGTACCGCAAGTCAGATGAGGTAAAACTGGTACACCGGAGGAAATCCATGGGTATACAGATGCAGTAATGTCAACTTAGTATGTGTATTGTGTTCAATATTGTTATAACAAGAGACTTTCAAAGTGTATTAACTAGATTATTTGATGGGACTCGAGTGTTTTTTTATGTGTTTGTTATCATTGTTCATGTCTTTATTCGTTTATTATCATACAGGCATTCATTTGATGGTACACTAATGTCAACTCAAAGAGAAAGAATATACTTTTTAATAACGCATTAGAAAAAAAAACTGGCATTGAAACAACAAGTTTGATTAATAAATAGACAGGTTCTTAAACTGTACACAGGTAGTAGTTTTCAAAGCAATACACGCTGTCCTTGAGAAATGTCCAAATTCAATCTCACTATCCCTTACTTTGCACAGTTCCGTTATAACGAGGCAGTAATGTTATCTTTGAGACCAGATTGGATCATATTTTTATACTGTTTAGTGGATCTTTCGGAGTGTGTGACGGAAATCGAGATTTTAACAGTCCCGAAAATGTGAACGTATGTCCTTCATTTTTTTCCAAGAAGACATTCCTATTACCTTGAGTTACGTTAAATGTCTCGGCCTGACTTACGACAACATTGCAGCTCCAATATATTTGAATAGTCCCCTTGTTGTTGGCGATAACCATGAGATGTGCGCAAGTGCTAAGTAATTTTCACTATTTCCCATAACCAAGTCTAAAGGGGCAAATGGGAGGCAGCCACTGTCCAACTGGCACACCGCAAAACCAGTGTTTATCACAATGTGCACCAGAAGTGACCATCAGTGTCTCAGGTCCGCCGACCCGTCACTTTCCATGCCATCTGTTGCTGGGAATAATAATCCCATGAGCCTCTTCCGCTCTAAAACTTTTAGTAGGCGAGTACACGCATGGAAATTAGAAGACATATATCTGCATCAAGTCAGAAAACGTGTCCCAAGCGTCACGCGAAGGAGATTTAAAGGCTGCCCAGTCACATTTCGCGGCAGACTGAATATAATTCAAGTCGTGCACAGATGGGAATTAACATATCTGACTACTACATGATTTTATGTATGTGCAATTTTAAGCTGTCATGGACACACCAAAAACCCCTGTCCATGTTGACAACGTTTTAACGGGGGCATTTACAAATAATTATCACTCTTATTGCTGAGATAATAATAACTACAACCGAAGAGTTCTGCACGGGAAGTGTATGCACGTGAAAAAAAGTTACACTTTTCTAATTGGAAGGATTGACTCCTTTCCATATTGTACAAGTTCAAGTTCAAGCTCAATTTCATTTATCCTCGGTTTTGGGCGCATGAAATATGAAGTCGAAGCTATTTTCACCGAGCTTTGAGATAGAAATATAACTAAAATCGTATTTGACTCAGGAAATTTACATAAGAATATGAGAAGTTCCAACAATACAAAATAGATGACTATATTAAAATATATTAAATAAAGTTATACTATATTAAAATGCAGTATAAAAATACTACCTTTATTTGATGTTGTCACAGCACCTATGAAAATCTACAAATCATAGCCATGTCGTTGTATTACCACAAAAATCACAATGACAAATTTACACATGATAGTTTGTTAATAACAAATCACCCTGCAAGTTTTCTCAAACAACCCTGCCCCTGCGAAGGCAGGGTCAAGATTGTTGGAGACCCGACAACTCTGTCCCTGCATAACAGACACAGGGACGACGTGTTGAATCTATGGGAGGTACAGGAGTTACACATGATTTCGAGAGCAATGAAAAGTGAAATTATTCTACGCTTGCTCCGCCGCATCTTACAAGACCCAAAAGAGCATTGTACACACCCGCTGTTACTTTATGAGGGTCATGCAAGAAATACCAGCATATTCCTCGCCATTTGTACATGTCTTTGTGGAAGGCAGATTATTTCCGTGGCCAGCAGATATAGCCATAAAGCCATGTCAATATTTGGAGGGGCAGATGAAACGCGACAGCTATGCTACCTGGGAGGTTAGGGAAAAAAAAGGTGGGGGGGGGGGGTCATTTTCTTTAGCACTCGGGTTTATTGGGTTTTTGTCACATTTTTTTCTCCAATTTAAATGGAACATGTGCGCAACAGACGTGATCACGAGACCCTCAACTGTGAATATCGAGAGACGTAAAGCTTTTTAAAGCGTCGGTGAACGTACTCACGCCCGAAGTGGTGCATACTATCACTTAATCTATATAGCATTGCCCTGTGCTACTTTACATTGAAGTCACGTAAGACCACCCTCAGCACCTTATGGCCCTAGCATCATGAATTATGACTCTTTAGAATGAATAATGGACGGATTACAGTAGCCCTGAAATAGTAGGCCTAGTGCTCTCATTTTGCTCGTTTCCAGGATTTACTAATATAAATTAATCAGTCTGCCAGCAAAACTGATGTTGTTCCATATAACCACCGTATGAACGTCTTAACTGTCACCTCACCTGTACAGATCAAGTATCTCTTCCGGATACTTGAATACAGAGTGGCTATATTTAACCTTACGTCTATAATATCACAATATTCATAAAGAGTAGACCATAGGTCAGAGACAAACCATGGCCTAGAAACAACTTCTCCTACCAAAGGCTATTCGTACACCACATTATGAAAACCACATGAATTTTGGAAGCCATGAAGACAATGTACTTTTGTAGAGATCCCGATCAAAAAGTGTAGGGCGAGGAATCCTATCAAAGTCGTACAACTTAAAGGTCCGAAACGGCGAAAAATTTGTTTTCTGTGAAAAGTGAAGGATTTAGTGTTACAGCACTTTAATTTGTAAAGAAAATTTGCCATATTCACACAGAAAAATAACTTTATTTGCAAAAGAAGTTCGTTGCCCTTGTCGATGAGATACAATGGAGGATAGCAATATGGAAAGCATGAGCGGTAGCAATCAAAGAATGACCTGAATCTCAGTTTTAGCTGTTTCTTTTCCGAAGAACTTACTGAGGACGCGGGGAGAAATGTAGGGTTCGGGAGGGAGAATAAAATCCAGCCATACTGGAAGGAGCCACGGGCGCGCTACGGCAAAGCCGGTCTGCCGGTGCAACTGGGATAGAGTTTATGCCTAGCACTGACCATGTCGTAGGTACCATGGAAGATCACCAGATCTGGAGCTTGAGAACTTTAGAATAGTAAGGGATCCTGTCCAAAAGTCAAGTCAGTTTATGACAAGCCATCTTGCTCGGTTAACAATAGGCAATACCGAGAATATATGCTGCACGCTCAGACCGTGTAAATGTCTAAACTCAAAACTAGCTGAATTTGAATTCCATACGCCTACGTGCAACAGGCTTTTGGTTTTCTCCCATTTAGTGGTTTATAACAAGGCCTGGGGTACGTGAGGTAAAGAATCGCATTGGAAAGCATATGTAAGGCCGAAGCATGCCTAAACGGATAAATTATGACTATTGTAACATGCCACAAACTTCAAACGATAGGGGAGTACACAAGCACTTTACCACAGCTTGAATACACATTATCTCTGGATGATGGAAAATAAAGGAAGCTTATTGGTTAGTTGACCCCTGCATGCAAACCTGAAGCACCTGCTTCACCAGGATACATTTTCTGTAGCACCGGACACCCCCTCGAGTATTCCTCGTGACGTCATTTTAGAGTCTAATTTTGCGCATTGTGTGTGAATCATTTCACTTGTGGAGGACAAGACTGACAAGACGGAAAATGTGAAATGAAGTGCTTTGCATCATTTACACTTTACAGACAATGAAATACTTACAAAACGACTGAAGGCAACACCGGACAGTATTGTTCCTTCAAACCAGTGCGCCGTACAGAACCATCCGGAGATAAAACCGTCATGCTGGGGTTGAGCAGGTGACAGGCAAGACGAATCGTCCTGACGAAAATCTAGGCCCTTCAGCCAAACCATTCAAAGCAAATGTAGGTCCAGAGGCCTTCGGCTTTGGGGCCTACACTTCCGTCAGGACAATCTATCTTGCCTTACCATCGGCGCAACCACAGTATAACTGATATTTAAGCTACACAGTGGGAAGTGCTACTGTTTTGCCTGTCTAAGCGTGCAGCGTGACCCTGTAAGATGGCCTGCCTTCTTGGTTCAAACATTTTTTTTTCATTGAAAGCCCTACATTAATCCCTTTGGCATATAAAACAGGACAAAATAAAGCACTGTTTGGCAAAATAGGGCAGACGTTACTGAACGAAGACGAGAAGTGCACACAAGACATCAAATCACCAATAGAATTGGCCAGTGGCCTTATTATAGGCAATAGTCTGGCAGTACTCAGAAACCTAAACTTCAACCAGTAACTTTTATTGGATTTCTTGCGCAAAGACCTTTGAAAGCATCCCTTACTAGTCTAAGCTTCCCAAGCGCCAGCCTTGGTCATCTTTCGTGTTAGCTACCGCATGGTCAGTGCTGGGCACAGCGTCTATGGAAGTTGTACTGTTCAATAATTCACAAAACCCTGAGTTTTGTTCACAAAATTGTAGGTTTTGCTTTTCAAAATCCTGGGTTTTGTAGCAAAACCCTGAGTTTTGCTAACAAAACCATAGGTTTTATCACAAAACCCTGGGTTTCGTTAGCAAAACCCAGGGTTTTGTTACAAAACCGTGGGTTTTGCTTAGTTATTGAAATTTGATATCATTTTGGACAAAATCCTGGGTTTTGCTACATAAACTCTGGGTTTTGTGTACAAAACCGTGGGTTTCATGAACAAAACCCAGGGTTTAGGTACGAAACCGTGGGTTTTGTAGCAATACTTTGGGTTTTGAGCACGAAACCCACAGTTTAAGAGCAAAACTCCGAGTTTTGATCACAAAACCCTCGGTTTTGCTATTTTTATTTTAACAAAACCCACGGTTTTGTTCGTAAAACCCTCAGTTAAGCCAGAAACCATGGGTTTTGTAACACTTTGAAATAACAGAACAAAACCGTGGGTTTCGTGATATTGCAAAACTCTGGGTTTTGTGACATCACGATCCCAGGGTTTTGAATAGGTGCAATACCCAGGCTAGGGTTTTGCAACCAACCGATCATGACATCTGTTACTTGGTAGGCCTTGCTGGGCTACTTAACTTAAAAATAGCGTCAAACTACAAGTGATTCAGTTATTGTGATCAATAACATCATTATTGGTCACCACGCGCAAAGTCTACCTCTTTGCGACACCATGAGAATACAAGTTATGAACTTATGTATTAGTTAAAGAACGAGAGGTTGTGCATCCAGTGTTCAAAATAGTCCACACGCCGGCGCGAAGAGCTGCATGGACTAGTGAAATTTGAATACACAGCCTCGAGCTCTTTAATTTGCGTAAAACATTAGATCCCTTGCAAATAATAAATTTATTGCACGATATATGATGAAGCCCTGGAAATTTTGATCTAAATAGCGTTTTCGGTCCGATTCTTCAACCATTATTGTCTGAAATATTCAACACTTACAGTCAGTTATTAGTTGCGGTCATCTTGGCTTCGACTGGCGTGACCTGGATGTGAAGTAGTAAACAATGCGGCGTGGTACAACCACTATCGAATACTATTCGGAATATAAGACAGAAACCTACAGAAGCTAACGTGACCACCGGCTTAGCGTGTCGGACTATGGAGCAAGAGGTGGCCGGATCGATTCTAACCAAAACCTTTCGTTTTTTAATTAATCAATTTAATTGAGTAGCAATTTGGGACTTGGAAATTTCTCAATGTTGAATTTGTCGGTTCTGGTAAAAGAACAATACTGTGCCGTCAGAAAATGTCTGACTGGCTTTTGGTTTGTTTTGTTTGAATACCAATTGGTGGACGTGCGTGTACACTGAACCATTAGACATTTTTGAAAAGGTGCCAGACAATCTTGCGTGATTTGCAGTGCCCGTCATTAAAAAAAAAAAACTTTTACACAACTCAGTGCTGGGAATTGGTAGTTTGTATGGGGGTTGTGGCTGGCTCAGCGACATGCCGTGACAGACGGGTTTTTCTCTCTTCTAGTTGTAGAGCTCCCGGAGAAGAGCTTTAGTATCTTTCACCAGAGCTGACACAGAATAAATGCAAAATTCAGACTGAATGGTGGGAATGAAGGTACAGTTAAAGATTACCATGTAACGATTTAAGACTTAGTCGTGTTGAGATAATTATCACCACAATGTGACGTGGCAGTCGTTTTGTAATCAACGGTTGCAGAAGTACTACAGGCAGCGGCACAACAGATCAGAGGCCTTATGCTGCTACAACTCCAGCCCGGTCGCACGGTCCCAGAAACTGAAAAACGGTCTTAATCTATTAAATTATTTAAAAACACACGTACGATATACATCTTACATGTTTTCTCTTTTGGTACCTAAACTATGAGCTCATGAAGTGCACACAGTGATAAAATACACGACGTTTAAGTTGCGAATCGATGGAAGTTTTTCGAGATGCGCCGCCCTGAACATGATATTGGTTTACAGCAAGTTCAGCAAGCAATCGGTGTTGTGAGTGGTTGGTGCATCCATATGACTAATTTTGCGGTAAGATACAAAACCGTGGGTTTTGCGACGTCACGAATCCCACGGTTTTGCGAATTATTCAAAACCGCGGGATTCCTGACGTCAGAAAAACCCTGGTTTTCGCAAATAATTGAACAAAACAACTGCCAAACCCAGGGTTATCAGGACAAAACTCAGGGTTTTGAAACAAAACCGTGAGTTTTGTGAGAAGATTGGATAACAAAGCATAACCCTGGGTTTTGTGACAAAACCCAGAGTGTACAAATCCCTGGGTTTTGATACAAAACCTTGGGTTTTGATACAAAACCCAGGGTTTTGGCCATATTATTGAACAAAATTTAAAAATTATGATATTTGTGTTGTTATCCTGGGTAATTTACAAAACCCAGGGTTTCGTGCAAAACCCTGGGATTTGCAAGCAAAACTCGGGTTTTTGTTTCAAAACTCACGGTTTTACAAACAATATCCTAGGTTTTGTTTAAAAACTCTGGGTTTTGTGAGCAAAACCCACGGTTTCGGTACAAAACCTTGGGTTTTGTGAATTATTGAACAGTACAACTTCCATAAGCGTCGGTCCCATTTGCACCGACAAAGACCTGCTTTGTCGGAGCCCGTGGCTCCTCCCAACATCGGTTCACCATGACGAATGAGTTCAGACTGGACAATCGGGAACAGTTTCCCGTTTGCTTTCCCATTTGAATCCAGTAAGCCATGAGCACGCTGACATTCACTACTGGAAGGCTGCGAGGCAATGTTTACAATCGGAGCTGGTGTAGAAGCTCCCTCCCGTGACATCACAGACCCGGGTGGTCAAACTATGACGGACAGCAGTGATGCTTGACGAGAGCGCCCACCAAATGAGAAGCCATTCCGTACGATAAAATAGTGAATACATTACACATTGCGTTATCGCAAAGGCAATTTTGTTCAGAAAAGTGTCATAACAATTTAACTTCCTCACTTTTCATAAACAAATAAAGTACTTGGCGAGGGAAAACTTTAAAAAACAGCTACTCCATGAAGTATTGATATTGTTTGTTAGCTTAGATAGGCCTATGTGCAGATTGCAAGGTGATTTTCTCTTCATCGAAACACAGATTAAGCTTCAATATTTAAGGGATCATGCAATGGGCAAAGCAATGGTTACCGATCGACTAACACTCAACAATGCAGGTGAACACTAAAATATATGACAATTTCAGTCATAAGGGAGACGATCTGGCAAAAATTCTTCTCTTGATTCTAAAACGCTTTAGCAACTGTGGCGGCAAGTGGCCAATGAGCTCTCATGAAAACTTCAACTTAGGAAGGACTTCCAAAAAGTAAACAGAGTGGATACGACGCAACTTTCAAGGCATCACAGCAAACAACAATGTGGCTTCGCGTACAGCAGTTTAAAATGCTTTTATGAGTTTTGTAGAAAAACTTTAAAAAGTTAATATTCTTAACATTTTAGAATAAGCTTTGAAGTGATCCGTTTGGGTTTGCGTTGCAGAATTCAATCTATTCGTGTGCCCTTGAATCCCAACTTTTTGGGGTTGCCGAGATGCACTTTGCAATGTGAAGTCAAGCGTGCCGTTTTCGAGTAATCACAAAAATAGTATTTCTTAAGGTTTTTGGGGGCTACGTTTGGAGTATCGTTATTTACAAAAAAAATACACTATATGGATTTTGATTGCAGTGTTAAAAATAGACTTTACATTTGCTCAAACTTATTTAAACTGTACACAGGCAAAGTAACACTATAAAAGAACCAGTGGAACAATATCATTTGTGAAATAGTTTTTGATACAGCGCAGAATTCCTCTTCGTGACTAAGGCGGCATCCCATTTTATTGAAAAAAGTAATGACGATTATATTAGTATTTTAATTGTCACTGTTATTATAACCGTCATAATTATTAGCATTCATGTTGTCATTATCATTTATATAACCCTCGTCATTATAATTAATATTATTAGTCATATCAGTATGTGTGCCGGCGAGGCATACATATACAGCGGGAGGCATCAAATTTTAAAGTTGTTAATTACTGATTTTTTTTTAGTTTTACGCAAAAGCACTCTTAAAGAGCATTCCAGCGATACTAAAATTATAAAAATTGATAGTCTTTCTCGAAATATAACAATTTATATGATCCCCAGAGATAGGGCTGGCGTCGCAACTCAAAAATGGCTTTTTTCCATTCCCCAAATTAAGATATTTCTTGCGTCATGCTATCTTTTCATGCTCTTCAAGCATAAAGCTGTACAATGGGAATATGATTGATAATGAAGATATTTACTCATTATTTTAGAATTTCAAGGGTGCAAACTCCCACTTTCAGACACTAGACAATTTTTCAAGCGGCACCCTCGAAAATGCCAATATTCTTCCATTTTGACAGACCCAGATCTTGAAAAGTTTGGGATCTTCAACCTTGAAATTTCAGACATCTTTTGTAGTGTAAAAGTTACTGACAAATTCAAAATTATACACTTTCTGGTTTAATTTTAAGCAAAATTGCACAGTATGGAGTCAGCACAGGGGTTGGTTGTCATGGAATTGGTCCAAATAAGGCAAATTGGCCACTTTAGCATATGTTGGGTTTTTTTTCAAAACAATACACGGAGACAGAAATCGTCATAATACAATGCACATTGCAGGAAAATAATGTACCAAGCATCATTTCAGTGTAAAAACCAAAAATACATAAAACACTATAATTTACCAAAATATGACACTATAACCCTCCAACCCGGAAAGCAACCCGCATTCCGACCCAAAAAGGGGCTTTTGACATTAAAATGCAAAATCACCTTAATGTCGCTGGTCATAGGATATACATTGTATCATGTTACCTGTTCCTGGTGTTTATACATGAAGCAATGCACCCAATCAGAATACCCTGGTTAATTAAGGTATTTGAACATTATTCTGAAATTTCAAGGAAGTAAAATTCTGTTTCCAGACACCAGACTTAAACCTTTTTTTAGCCGACATCGCAGAAAATGCCTATTTTTGTTCCAATCTAAAGGATCCATATCTGGAAAAGTTTACAAAGTTGAACCTTTAAATTTTGACTCCGACAGTTAACAATAAATTCATATTTATACATTTTTAAAGTTTATTGCAAGCAAAATTACAGACTTTGAAAATCGATACAGGATTGGGCTGACATTGCCTCCATTGCAGGCGTCATTGGATTTTTTCACCTGACCATCTGTTGTGAATTTTTGAGATCCAAGCTGATTTCCTAATTTTTTTCTCATGATTGATGTACCAAACCCCTTGCAATGCTGCTGCTTCTACATGTATCTATGGTAAATATTAGTCAGGATGCAAAAGACAGAATGGAATCCAGTGACAGGTCCTGAATACATTTCCTCAATGATTCCACAGACACTCCAGCTTCTTTGCAAACAGGATCCAACAGTGATACATCTCCTTCGCTGTCTGGTCTGTGACTTGTCAACTACAACATACAATAATAAAACACATATTTGATACAAGGACCCTCCTGATCAACTTTAAAAGCGGGCCATTTGAAAGTAAGCTATCCATCCCTAGGATTGTGATCAGTACCTGTTCCTACATCATAAATGCAATGTTTTCTTCACAATATATGTCTATCATAGCACCACAAATATCTGTTTCACATATGAAATCGAAAAAGCTATGTGATAGCGAGCAATCACATGTCCCCCAACCCACCTTACCTAAAAATTGACTAACCACACAGCCCAGCAAATACAACAAATTCATCTTTGCTGTAAAATATACTGATGAAAATGTGATACTGAAGTGAAGTGTCCCTGTATGGTGAAGATATCTGATTAAGAATACACTTATATGTAAATGGACTGAAAATTGTTTCTAGTATATAACGTGAAAACAGACATATAAAAGATTAAATCAGAGAGAAAGATCAAGAAAACATTAAAGGAATGACCAAATGTTCGTGTTTACTGTGACGGTCATTTAAGTTCCAAGAATTTACATCACCATCACCCCCCACCCACCCCCCGCGCATCATTAAGAATTCATGAGCCCCTCCTCCCCCCCCCCAAAAAAAACACACACACACACACACACACACACACACACACACACACACACACACACACACACACAAGAGTTTCCAGTCTCCTTAAACTTCCAACTTTGGATACACACAATATTGTGGTGTTCTCTACAGGCCTACACATTGGCCTAGTCATAAGAATGACATAAGCTTATGTTTGAAATATATTTTTTTGCATAGGTAATCGTAAGACATTTTTAAATAAGTGACAATGTATCTTTAGCAATAAATCTTTCAACATTATCAACTTACCCAACAATACCAATACTTTTGTTTGCATATTACATGTTCAACTATTTGACTTTCCTGGAAAATATGTTTGCTAATGAAGATTTCTTGAAGAATACGACTTGTTTTAATGTGTATGGAGGAAACTGGGCATATTTCAAGTCTATGAAGAAGATACAGTACACCAGAAAGTTGAAAATGTGCAAAATGTGTAACTAATCCGCAAATTAATCTAGAGTTTCTGTCGACAAACATCAACATGCTAACATGAAAGCATGTATATGTTTTGAAAATTGAAAAAAAAATGCCTTTTGATGTGATTTGTAAAACGATGTATCAGCTTTCACCCCATGCATGAACACAATTGCCATCATTCTTTCCTGAGGAGTTCCAGAAGCGTTCCTGCCACACCTAAGGATAGAATGACTGCGCAGGCAGCTGGATCGCGTAATTTTTTCTGCACTATGATTTCCCACATCTCCAAATGTCCCGCCACACAAGAAGAATTTTCTGTTCATCACTCAAGCCTCTAACGTCATTAAATAGCCTAACATGTTAATATTAAGAACAATACAGGATGAAATGTTTTAAATCTTCAGTTTGGCCGAGAGTACAAATTGTGCACAACCTCGAATTTCATGAAATATTTCGCATTCTTTCAGAATTAACCTTAAAGACAATGTTCACCAAAAATCAGTTTTACTATAGGTCTAATTGTAACACAACCACAAACAATGGATATCCTTTAGCTAATTTCCACCAATCATGTGCTGTAACACCATTCAACACTTGTCTAAAAATATTTAGTTTAACATTATATATGCCAATTGTGTCCTTTAGGAAGCAAATTACTGCTGTGCTTAACCTCCCATTTATTAGCCCTCCCCCCTCCCGCTTGCCAGAACGGTTTGTTGTCCTTTATGAAGCAAATTGCTGCTCTTCTTAGCCTTCCAGTTACTCCCCCCCCCCCCGCTTCCGTGGACAGAACGGTACGTGAGTTGTATGCCTTGAAAGTAAATTTCAAAAATTCTTTCGAGTGTTGGACAATCGAGAATGCAGGCCACGAAAAAGATAGCTACGACAGTTATGCTAATAATTTAGCGATTGCAGTAATGATGATGATAATGATAATGCCCTAAATGTGTTGTTGCTTTGGCCATGAAGGCAGACGGCTGTTCGGCATTGTTGTAGTCAAGGCCAGGCTTTGGTGTTGATATTTTGGGGTCCATGGTTCCAGGCTGTTCCTCGATAGTCGTTGTCTTTTTATTTATGCCTACAAAAGTCAAGCAGTTCCTTCTCCCTTAAAGGGGAACAGCAGTGAAAGTTTTTAATTTTTTTAGTCATTAATGGTCATTTTAGGTGACAAATTTTCAACATTTTTTCTCAAACAGGTATTTAGTTAGAGCTATTTTATATTTCCAGTAGGTGTTCTGATGTGTAATGTCACCTGGGCTACCCTCCATATATAATACACAAACCTTGAGGGGGCACCAAGCTGAGATACACAACATTAGCAGGCATATCATAATGACTTGTGTACTCTGTTAATCACCCCCCTTTGATCTTATCACTGTGGTATATTAGTTGACACCTGCTTCAGCAGTTGATTACACAACCTCAGGAGCTGTTAGCTTGTGCATATTGATTTCTGCATTTTTCTTTCCTTATTAATCCTCATTAAATGAGTAAATATCTCAGTGTGGTAAATTTGATTGTATCTATACACACTGCTTCATCCATAGTAAAAGTGGAATATGTGTACTTGGTCAGGTTTCCATGTTTTTGTCAAAGTTTTACTCGGCTGTCATTGCATTAGCTGTAGCAGTTAGTCCAGATGACATCACAACCCCTCATTTACATATCTAAGAAAACTTGATATCTGCTTATCCAGTTGGGAATTAAGTTTGCATTTTCTGATATTGGTTCACATTTATTATATGAAACAACTCGAAAATTGTAAATTATCACCGCAGTACCCCTTTAACAACTGTTTTTATCTATACTTGGATATTAAGCTCTATTTATATTGAATTATTATCTTCGCCTGATTTGCACGTATATCCATTGGAATACAATGTAGGATAATGCGTAGGTAAGCAGCATGTAACTAAATACAGGACACAGCAAAAATAATAGATTCACAATTTTCATCAACAGTATTACCGTATTGTGCTTCACCAATGTATATTTATTGTTTCTACGATCCAGTGATCATTTAGTTTAAATAGTATCGAAGTATAGGCCTACGTATTGTTATCGATCTCCTTGAAACAAAATGCATGGAAATATACTCCTTACCCTTGGCTTGGAGTCCATTTTTCAAACATTTGGTTCTGCGCAGATCAACTGTTACATACAATATATATTAATTTCCGGCACTATAGTTAATCCTGGGCCAGACCTTTTGCTGTTACTAGTCAAGGACAACAGATGTTCCTGGTCTGGACTATGGCGGTTCTCGGTTCTGGAGCAGACTATGTAAAATGCTGCACTGTATCTCAGATGCAAGTATCTGTAATTTTGATTTCAACAGTAATAACAATAATGAGTAAATTAATGGATCGAAAGATGAGCGGGGATAGATGGTAGACATATGGATAGATGAATGATAGAAAGACAGATGATTGACGGACAGACAGATACATGGATGGACAGACGGATAATGATGGAACAAATGAACTGATGATAGAACAAATAAATAAATAAAACAAAACTAGACTAATATAATGCACAAATGAATCAATGGGCGGTCAGATAAATGAATGAATTTATCCCATTTGGCTACACTTTGTGATATATGAAGACAATAGCTTTTACATGTCAAGAGTGTTTGAAGTGGTGATTGTTAGGCCTTACACTCGAAGTCTTGCTTTAAGAAAATCATATTTTCTGAACTGTTTTGCAGATTTATCGTGCTCGATCTATATCTTCTTATTTTGGCTTGATGTTGACCTTGCAGTTATATGGAGTGATCAACATGATTTAACCAAAAATTGTGCAAACAAATAATAGATTCACAATTTATTTAGCAAATAGCAACTTGTCAGGTGAACAGTCAAATTATTAAGGACAACCAGCATGTGCTACTATCAAATTAAATGACACCCAGTCTTACAATAAACTGTCGCTAAAAATTGTCACCGGTTTTTGATTCATATAAATTGAAAGCAGTTGGCGGTTTGGGGGTGGGGGGTATCTCAAAACAAGAGGACTGTGACAGTCCTGTGCTCAGCTGACTAACTTACCCAATGAACTTGGAAGCTAGGTCAAGGTCACTGACCTATTCTGAATCTAACTTTCATAGAGGGCCATCCCCATGTGCAAGATCAAAGTCACAGTACAAATACTTCTCAGGGTATCACGCCACCAGTAAAATCCATGTTAGTGGCCCTGTGCCCTTGAGAATGAGGTCAAGGTCACTAATGTACAGTATCAATCTTTCCTAAATAAAGGACCACCAACAAGTTCAACATCAAGGTCCTGTCTTCCACAGTTCTTAAGTTACAAAATGAAAAGTAAAGTTCATGTAAGTGTCTGGGTCCCAGTTACCTTGGGAATGAGGTTAAGGTCACCCATGTACTGTCTAAGTCTGGCCATTGCTCAGGACAACCATCATGTTCAACATCAAGGTCCAAGTTCAAATAGCAACTTGTCAGGTGAACAGTCAAATTTGAGCAAGTGGCCCTATGACCTTGGGAATGAGGTCAAAGTCACTCGTCTACAGTATAAGTCTGGCCGTTATTAAGGACAACCAGCATGTGCAATATGAATGTCCTACCCTAAATAGTTCTCAAGTTACCGTATAAACACTGAACTTCATGCACCTCGTCTTGTGACCTTGGAAATGAGGTCAAGGTCACCCGCCTACTGTACATGTATCACCCCATACCCAGAAGTGTGCCCATGCAACTTCAAAGCAATTGGCTGAGTATATACAAGGATGAAGACTTTTGAAGAATTGGCCAAAAAATGAACAAAAAAATCATTAAAAAATCCTAAAAATCATTGGACTGTGACCATT
The DNA here is from genome assembly GCA_964020975.1 of Hermodice carunculata. Classification (NCBI taxonomy): domain Eukaryota; kingdom Metazoa; phylum Annelida; class Polychaeta; order Eunicida; family Amphinomidae; genus Hermodice; species Hermodice carunculata. Next base: position 95,426,938 of record OZ026613.1, on the reverse strand, counting down.
TGAACAAACTTGGTGGACACCCACCCAAGGAACACCCCCACCAAGTTTGAAGTGAATCTAGCTGATGGTTTCGCAGAAGAAGTCAAAAATTGTCAATTAGCATTGCAAACCCTAATGTCTTTGCAATCCCCATTGACTTGCATGGTAATCAATAAGCATGTAAAATCAACAAGAAAAATTCCTAAAAAAAAAAAAAAAAAATCACTGGACCGTGAACACTTGAATAAACTTTAGTAGAAGCCCACCCAACACACATCCCCACAAAGTTTGAAGTGAATATGGTTAACGGTTTTCAGATGAAGTTTAAAATATAAACTACCCACTGCAATTCCCATTGGCTTACATTGTAAACAATAAGAATGTTGCACTGACCAACAGGTACCCGAATTGAAAAATTCGTTGAAAATCTGGGATCCACAGCAACGCCTCCTGGGGAACAACCTTGTGTGACCCTCCTACAAAAAACATATCCACCAAGTTTGAACACAATCTGAGAGATTGTTTTGGAGAAGAGGTCGAAAATAGCAAAAACGTACAAAAATTCATTAAAAAAAATAGAAAAAATTGCAGCGCCACCTGTTGAACGAATTAAGGTCTGGGGATCCCCAGAAGTGTCCCTATACAATTTCAAAGAAATTGGCAACGCAGTTTCGGAGAAGATTTTTTTAAGATTTCCCCAATAAATGAACAAAAAAAATATTAAAAATCCGAAAATCACTGAACCGTGACCATTTGAATAAACCTGGTAGAAACCTACCCAAGGTACATTGCCACCAAGTTTGAAGTCAATCTGGATGACTGTTTTGGAATAGAAGTCAAAAATGTGAATTAGCATTAGAATGTCCATTGACTTACATAGTGATCAATAGGAAAGCTGCATTGACCGACAAGTACCCGAATTGAAAAAAAAATCGTTAAAAATCAGGAATCCACAGCAGTGCCACCTAGTGAACAACTTTGTTTGACCCTTCTAAAAGGAACATATCCACCGAGTGTCAGCTTAATCTGAGTGACGGTCCTGGAGAAGAAGTCGAAAACAGCAAAAACAAACAAAAAAACATAAAGAAATAGAAAAAAACGCAGCGCCTACTGGTGGACAAATTAAGAACTATGAATCCCCCGGAGTGTCCCTGTGGGATATCAAAGGCATTGGGTTAGCGGTTTCGGAGAAGATTTTTTAAGATTTCCCCCAAAAATGAGCAAAAAAAATCATAAAAAATCCAAAAATCACTGGACTGTAACCAATTGAACAAACTTGGTAGAGACCCACCCAAGGCACATTCTCACCAAGTGTGAAGTGGATCTGGCCAACGGTTTGGAGAAGAAGTCGAAATGTGAATTGTGGACGACGCACGACGGACGGACGACGGACCCTCACAAAAGCTCAGTTGACTGACAAGCCAGCTGATCTAATAAGCAAGCACACTTATAGGTCTAAGTTTCATTTTTTAAGGCATAAAATGTATCATGTTTAGTTTATTTCAGCTCCCTGAAAATCAATGTTATAATTGGCAATTGCAATGTTAACGTCCCGATTAAATGGCACTTTGCTGCATAATGGTATAAAAGTCCAATTTATGACCAGTCAAATGCATTTTCAGCTTTACAAATTAGCCTAGCTCTGTCGCAAGGTGGCACCTTAAGCGTGAGGCAGTGAAACAGGGTGGAACGGCCGCAGATTGTTTCCTACCGGCACAATAAACAAAGTGCTTTATGGCATAAATGGGTAATTCGAACAGTTCAATCATAATGCTCATGCAGCGTGGTCTTTTATCATCATAAACAAGGATTTACAGTGCACTGTTTGTTTCAGGCGAATATAGAAGTTACTCACTCTGATGGTGTACAATATTTTATTTATTCACAGTGGCATAAGATGGCTGCTTATCTGCTACCATGCTCGTAACACCGCACTGGCTCTATGTACGCCTATCTTTGACACCTTGTTGTGGAGATTGCACTTGCAACTCTCTCTCTCTCTCCTTCTCGCCCTCCCTCCCTCTCTCTTTCTCTCTCTTCTCTCTCTCTTTCTCTCTCTCTCTCTCTCTCTCTCTCTCTCTCTATATATATATATATATATATACATACATACTGGGTATAAAGACAAACTACTTGTGGTACCTCTAGGATAATATATAACAGGTGATTTGTAAGTGAATGACATTTATTTTACGATAACAGTCGACAGTCACATTTAAGGTACTATAATCTAATTTTACTTTCATGAAGCTTCTGAACTTAAAATCCATTGTATTATAGTAGTTTGGTAATGATTGTAAACCTAAATTTGTATACAGCAATTACAAAAGCAAATAAAGATGAGTACCATTATTTTTGTCAAACGTGGAATCAACTTTTAGAGTGTGATATGTTTTAACCGCAAAACTTAGGGAGGTACTGAAAACTAAAATACGTTGTCTCCATTGCTTTTATTTGGGTATTGTTGCTGAGTATACGGTAAGGATGACACACTGAAGGCCGACTTCCTTTGACAGACTCTGGATGACAAAACGGGACAAAAGCTGGAACATATGTAAAGCAGTTTATTTAGTTTGTGCCTAACTCTTGAGCCTGCAATATAGATTTCTACCTTCCCTCTAGGACCAACTTTGCTCGTCTGAAGTAATTAGTTTTAAGACAGGTTTTTGGCAATTCAACCATGTTCAAACTGCTAGAGGAGACGATAGAATATATTGCTGGGAAATATGGTAAGCATTGGCCGGTCACTTCCCAGTTTAGTGCATGGATTTGAAGCCAGTACATTGAACTATTTGATATATTTCCCATCTGACAGTTTAGCTGTGTGGCCACAATTTATCATACAACTTTTACAGGAACTATCCAGCAATAATAAGTAGGGGTCTATCAGGCTGAGTCGCACCGCTGCAAGTTTGTGCTGTTGTCTTTGAACTGAGGTGAATAGCCATGAATAATTTGCTTGTTTACTCTGTGTGTTCATGTACCGTGATTTGTCTTCCGTATGGAATAAAGGATGAATTGTGGCCTTTGCACGTAACTTAATGCTATGGATCCCAGCTTAGTACACGATGGCAGCTTTCGAATAGTCGCAGTGTTGTGTCAGAAACACATCCCATAAAGTATAGCGTATAGTGTGCACTACGTACGGAATTCTGGATTTTATATATATATATATATATATATTTGTATATGTATATATATATATGTGTGTGTGAACGTGTCTGTGTCTGTCTGTGTCTGTGTCTGTGTGTGTGTGTGTGTAAAATATGTATATCAAACTTTTGTCTTTTTTTGCCGTGCAATTTTTCCGACAATGCAGGGCTATTAATGGGCTTAACACTGATAGGGTGCATTGGTTTAAACAAATTCTATGTCAAAACGGTTGGGCAGCAGATGAGGTCTGTATTAAATACTCTGGCAATAGATTTCACTTTAAACGTGGAATCTTTTCATATTTCTACGGATTCACACGTGATGGAATGTTCACTGAAGACACTTGCCTTACCTGGTGGATGATCTGCTTCCTGTTTGTTTCCCATTTTGGTTGAGTATATGATTTTCAATATATAGGCACGTTGCACCCTCAAATTGGAGAATGGTCATCTGCTTTTTAGATTAGTACAGTTGTGCTGTTGTCCGTCATTGCCCCCTTTTAACTTCCGATACTTAGCTAGTCTGTTGGAGATTTTTTTCTGCGTACTTTTGTTTTTCTTCAAGTCGTCTATTACCATTTCTTGCGCACTTTCTTTAATTTTGTAGGCACTTTTTTCAGCACTCAGATTTTTAGCATAGGTCTCATTGATCAATTTCCGTTGTTTTTTTAAAACCAACTTTTGGTTCATTTGCGCGAACTCCTCTTTTATGTCCATACTTATGCCTGCTAAAGGGCTCTCATTCATCATGTTGCACGTGCAGGCAGCTTTTTATGCTGGGATACGGCAGAGACGTTGTCGGTATAGGAGGAACCCAGAGACTAATTAGTGAGTCATCTGGTTTTCGTGGTGTCTATCCAGTGACAGGCGACGGTGCCGTTCGTGCTTGAAGGTCACTCAGTGCATGTAAGACAAGTCGGACAGAAATAGGTGTGCAAACAAGAAAACTGCGACCTCCCTGTGCTGAGACTCTGCGTTCAGAGATTAAAATGGCCTTGTAACTTTGAACAGTAAGTCAAGATCACCTGTATGCAGTCTTGACCTACAGAGAGCCGCTAAAGTTCCAACGAAAAATTTTCGACTTTGAAGATTATGTCATGCTCTCCCAAATGCAATTCGAACTTAAAATTTGTCGGGGGCTATCGACAAGCCTAACTTTTTAAGATCTAGGACAAGTAGTTCTCTATTGATCATACAGTACTTGAAAATATAATCAGCAAAATTGTCCTTGTGAGCTTGGTAATCGGGCCAATGTCATCCACATGAATACATTGGGGACTCAGTGGGCCCAGATGTGTACCAATGTCTTTATGGATGCTCTCATTTGATAGAATATGCTCCATGTCCTAGCTTCTGCTCAAAGGTACATGAACAGCTCACTGAAAGTATACAACCAAGTGAATAAGCGTGACAACTTTGATACACACACAGAGTACGTCCGTGACATCTTTGAAAAGGAGCTAGCCATAGATTTAAGAGAAGTCACACACATCCCTTTATTCTAAATACATATACTGACATACACGCTTATCGATCAATGATTTTTCTAAAATTTAAATGTTTATTAGAGACAGGAAATAACAGCGGCGCAACCAAAGCCACATTTTTACTACCGACGAAGTCCACAAATGTGACCAGTTAATTTAAAGAGTGTCCTTCCGTTGCCTTCGAAGCAAAAGTAAAAAATTTACACGAAACATCAAACAATAAAACTGAAAAACTTACAGCACTACTTGAAAAAGTACAGTCTGTAGTTTCCTAATATGTTCCAATAACATTTTGATACAAGTGGCCAACCAGTTTGAGAGAAGATATTAAATTTATCCTGAAAATAACGAAAAATTCTTAAAAATTCCAAAATTCATTAAGCCATAATCCACTTTTACATTCTACGTGTAAATGAGCTCCACATTTTGTGGCATGGGAATAAACGAGACATCATACATTGCCTCCCAGTCTGGGCAGAATGTATGGATAAAGTATCAAAAATTGCCAAAAAGAAATACATTTATCAAATCATTCAACAAACTGACCTGAACCAGGTGTTCCCATGTGCGTCATTTCGTGATTTCGATGCATTAAGCCGAACCCAGATTTATGGATTATCACCAAAACGATATATCCACTTAGTTTTCACACAAATATTATGATATACCCGTATGAGAACACTGTGCTGTGGGCCCTCCTACAATATACACTTCAAGAAAGTTTTAAGCTCATCCAGCTAACAGTTGATGACACGTGAAACGATGAGAATTATAGAAAAACGGCAATAGGATGATGACTAACCTAAAATATATGCTGAAGAGTCGAGAAAAGAAACACACTCATGAAAGCTTCATCAAGGCAAATAATGATTTTAAAATCTTCTGATTATGGGATTAGGTATTTAATCAATGTTACAAACAACCGTTTAAAAAACATCTGGAACCAAAGTAAGAATTTAGACACTTATTATATGTACTGAGCCCATTTTTGCCTCTCTAAACTGACAACTAGAAGCAGCACCTGACCATGCTGACCTTGTCTATTAATTAAGCTTACGGACGCAAAAACGATACAAGAAGAGCTTTTGGGGGTCTCTGCAAATACTGGGACATGGGATCCATCGACCATAGGTCATTTAGGTTGTAAGAGCCATATGCAGTGTGACAATTGTAATTTTAGGATTAACAGACCGTAGGACCTGTAGGCCATGTAGGTGGTAAGACCGATGGGCTACAGAACTGTTGGGGCGCAGGGCCAATTGACCATAGACCCAATAAGCTGTAACACCGGAGTGGCGTAGGACTAATGGTCTTTTTTAAGATTCGTGGGCCATAGGACCTGTAGGCTACAAGACTAATAGGCGCTAGGACTTTATGGAACGCTAAAATGTTCAAGTGCCGCACAAAAGATGACACACTCACTTTTAACAAAAATATGAGACAATGAAACATGAACCATTGACCCCCGGCATTTGAAACAGTTTTTAATGTTATCGTCATGATGATGATGATGATGATGATGATGATGATGATGATGATGATGATGATGATGATGATGGTGATGATGATGATGATGATGATGATGATGATGATGATGATGATGATGATGATAACATTAAAAACTGTTTCAAATGCCGGGATGTTATCATCATCATCATCATCATCATCATCATTTTAGTGGATCATAGTTTGTGGATTGACATATTGTATTTTCCAAGTCTTATTTAAAATAAGAGAGCTTTTCATATAGCCATTTGACACTTTTCCAAGGAGCAAAAGCCCGCTGCTATATTGTCATTTATATTGCATGGGCCTCAGTCATTTTACGTGAGACCAAAACTTGCATGTTTTCTACCTATCTCAGCAAGCTACCTGTCAGCCGACTGATCAATAAGAAACCATGTACTATAAACTAAATAAGATTTAAACTTTCACGATTATTTCTGAATCTGAACGGGTTAAGTACCTAACTTTGGTAACAAAATCCCAGTCAACCATGTGGCCAGGTTCTTTAATGATAACCCTATATTGTCCATGCACTGCTTTACTGGGGTCACTGATTCAGTGTGAGAATGAATCTTCCGCCAGGCCCGGATGCTACAGATGTACTCGTACACACACGCACTCTTGCAGCTCATCTGTTGACATTCTCGACTCTTCAGGATATATTTTAGGTTAGTCATCATCCTGTTGCCGTTTTTCCATAATTCTCATCGTTTCACGTGTCATCAACTGTTAGCTGGATGAGCTTAAAATATAAGGAATTCCTGTTAGCCACAATATTCAACCAAATTGCATTATTGACAATACTATCTTGATCCCATATAATGTAAAATGACTTCTATTTACTTTGTTAGGTCTGAAACACTCTCCCCACTCCCTCCTCACCCACTCCCGCTTGACTCTTTGGCGCAATCATTTTTAGAGCCCATCAAGCAGCGTTCAAAATGTCATATTTGCGTAAAATTTCACCATTTAAAGTCAAAATGTGTATAAAAACACATGAACTGGTAATTCTGGACTCCCATTGGGCCCTGGAAGCTATTGTTACTTTTTCACTTTTTTAGGTTACACTGCACAGTGGTTTCCTTTCTACATGTATATTCTATGGTGGCTTATTCTGTACAAACAATGCACAAATTCCGCCTGCAGGGAACATTCTCTTCTGAAGAAAATATCACATTAGATCCCTACCCCCTCAGTTTTTACCTAAGTTTGTTTCTTTGTTTTTTTTTGGGGGGGGGGGGTGAGGGGGTGGGGATGGGGGTGGGGGAGTAGATGGAATGATTAGATCGGATGGTTGGATCAGAATTTCTTGGCCAAATTATGACTTTTTTCAGCCGGATTCAAATCCGCATAATGATACCTCAATGGACAATGGAATCAATATGTTATAAGACAAATGTTAAGTGCAATGTAACGCAGAGTAAAAAAGCTGTACTGCAAATTTGCTTCAAGGAAGCCAACAAAGCCAAGAAAAATGTGTCAGTTCTAAGGGTTCATCAAGGGACTGCTTGTTTTTATTCTCTTATAATTGCCTGAGTTAAATTTTGAACAAAATGTGAACCAGAGACATAATATGTCGCACACTGATACCACAGAACCAAGGGGCTATTTGACACATTGGAAAGTATGTTAAGCATCTATGTCAGCAAACCACACAAGTAATACGTGAACAGTAGTATTGAGGACGGACAAAATACTAAGGTTGTGAGAGCCCCACCTGTACACAAAAAGGCTCACATGTATAGAAAGTAAATCAAATAAAATTATAGCTTGTACTGAGTAAAATGGAATTTAGAAAATTCTAATATTATGCAAACGTCACCTGCTGAATAGACCTGTAAGACACCTACACAGGGTACATGCCGACTGGGTTCGAGCTAATGATAGTAAATCAAATAAAATTATAGCTTGTACTGAGTAAAATGGAATTTAGAAAATTCTAATATTATGCAACATCACCTGCTGAATAGACCTGCAAGACACCTACTCAGGGTACATGCCGACTGCGTTCGAGCTAACAATAGCTTTATTCAAGGATGATAACTTATCATTACACAAATGTTGATTTCAAAGGGTTATCTATTAGAATATTTACATATGCGCATATTGTTCTAACAAATTAAAAGGCATTATATGTGTTTGGTTGTCCAAGATAAAACGCTCGTTGCCATACAAAGTTCACTCTAAAAATTTGTGGTATTTTCTTTTATATGAACTCAAAGACTTTGATTGTTTCATGATAATATATATATAAATGTAGATATATATATATATATATACATATATATATATATATATATATATATATATATATATATATATATATATATATATATATATATATATATATAAGGTTTCTCAATTTTACTCCGGTGAAAGGGAACAAATATCGAACAATGAGTCGAAAAATCTAAAATCTAAATGTCTTCA